>CAHIKZ030000019.1:712500-865000 GCA_903632075.3 Acanthosepion pharaonis
AAAATTGGAGCTGATCTGAGCCTAAGAAAAGGACATAAAAGCCTATCAAAGGAACATCTTCAGCAGTCGGATGGCATAACAGCCTAGATTCACAACATTCATCGGAACACAACCTCCCATCTCCAAAAACAACTCACCAAGGGCCATCGCTGCAGTAAGTTACAATTCACCCACCCTCTCCTACTGTATGCCTCTGCAGATCACTTTTACGATTCCACATATCTACTTCTTTTGATGAGACATTTACAAAAATTTAACATTTGTTGTATTTTTACATTAATACAATTGTTTATTTCTTAAACCTCTACTTTGTTCTGCCACCGTATGCTTAATATAATAGGATGAACCAATGACTTGTGGTATAAAAAAAACAATATTATCTATGCATTAAAAAATTTTATCTAATAAACCACAGTTTATGAGTTTTATATTTTACTAGCTTAAAAGCTGCCCTGTCTGGGAGGAGTAGATGCAATAGCAATAATAAACTACAGAAGAACTCAAAATTGATTGCTGCATTTAGTATTGCATTAATATTTAAGCCTACCTTTTAAAAGTTCAACAATAATTCTTCTGAATTAAAAGACAATGTGATGTGCATAGGTCTTTATTTTCCATACAAACAATTATTTTTATTTCATGGGATTTTACAATTAATCTTGATTATGCCCAAATTTCTTTCCAGGTTATAAAAATTATTATCATACAAAAAAAAAAAAAAAAAAAAAAAAATAATAATAATAATGAAATCTTGGGCATCCAAAATTTCAGGATTGTGGGTCCTGTTCTAGCCTGGAGTGTTTTTAATTTACTCATGGAGTCAGTCTGATTCCAAAATGGCATAATATGTTGGGCTATGGCCTCTAGGAGTAAAGTTGAAAAAGTGTGACACACTGACATTTGCATTTACTATATCATTGAATATGCTGATCTGGCATCAAGCCTCAGTTTTATTCTGGATTAGAAAACATTCCATTTGCTTTGATACAATAATGACTATTCAGGGTTATATAAAAAATTTTTTTATATTATTATAATAATAAAATTTGTGTTTGAAGTGATCTTTTTCCTAACACTACACAAGACATTTTTTGTACTGAAAAACTTATTGACAGTTTTAAATACAAACAAATTTATCTGCTTATCATGTACATACCTTCTGCATCAAGCAGTTTAGTTACTCCAAATTCTGATTCTGCAATACTGAAGGCCAGGTCAAGGTTCTGTCTTGGAGAATTTCTTCTGACTTGTCTGTAATCTATGAGATCTGGCCTGAAAGGAGCAGAAATTGAAATAAAAGGTTTTTTTTCCACAACTTATTAAGTTCAAAGATAGATAATATCCAACCGATTTTAAAGTATTAAAATGGGCAACAAAAGGTGAAATAGAAAATCATGTAAAAAAGAAAAAAGTGTCATTAAGAATCTTTTCATATTGGTGGTATGAGAAATTATAATCTTAGATAAATGGATAGTGTAGTAAAAAGAAAACAAGCAAACAGAAACCTGTATGCAATGGATGGTCTTACTTTTTAAGAGTCTTTTTAAGAGACACACAGACATAATAGAAAAATACAAACAATATTTGTAATACCAACAGAAAATAAAAGTTTAAGAATTACTTAAAATAAATGAAACTACCAATCCAGATTGTTCAATCAACATTTTTGAAAAGCCCATTTGATTTTTAAGCTAGATTATGTCTATTATTAGCTCTTTATAACCATTATTTCCTGAAGAGATATTTAGAGATTTGGGGAATATTGGTTTTAGTTTATAAACCATTAAAAAAAGAAAAAAAAAAAAAATTCTGTTTTTAATCCAGGTTTGTGATGTACTTTTAAAAAATGTGATGTACTAATAAAAAATAGTAACAGACATATAAAAATTAGATATATACTAATATTAACATTTTTATTTTATTTAACAGTTACAATTCTTAGTTTCCTGCAGGTATCGTAACATTCATCAAAAGTCACATAACCAGGTATGGTTGTAGGATAGTAGATTACTAAAAAACATAATATTCAAGACATTACAATGGATAGACAGATTAAACATTTCCAATACAAGATAGAAAGTCTTATGATCAAGTTAAGTCAATGTTTTTTGTCAATCTAAATTAATCATCTTTATAAACATTCAGCATAAGACAAAATAGATAAAGCCTTTAGCTGTGTGTGTAAGTAAATAATTCTTTAGATATATCAAAAGTAATTCTCTTTTTAAACAAAGCATACTTTTATAAAATAAGAAAAATGAAATGATTTCAGAATCAACTTTTATTTCTGAATTAATGTATATAAACTGGGTTTAAATAAATCAAAATAGGAACCCTGGACATCTATACATTTTTGTCATTGAGTTACAAGGTTATTTATGCCTTTATGATAAAATTCTAAAGGTTTGAATACCAAGTAATCTTTGAATGCAATTTTTGCATCTTCCTTGCAATAGAATGTCTTTTGGCTTAAAAAAATGCTTGAAAAAGTGGTAGTCACAGGACAAGGGATTAGTGTAATATGGTAAATGCGGTAAAGTCTTGTATTCCAAGTTGGTGAGCTTCTGCAGTGCCATCCTGGGAACATGTGGCTGAGTGCTGTTATGAAGCAGTTGAACATTATGTATTAATCAGTGCTAGTTGCATTTTGCTTAACTAAATGTGCATTTCATCCAGCTGCTGGTAGTAAATTTCAGCAGTTATTTTCTGATTAGATTCCAGAAATGTGTAATGGATAAAACCAAAAGGCAGACCACCAGGCATTAACCATGGTCTTCTTTTGGTGCAATTTTGGTTTAGAAAGGGTTTGGTTCCTTTGTCATGATCAAGCCATGAAGTCGATTGTCATAAAGGATTCATTTCTTATCACAAGTCATGATTTGATCAAGAAATTGATCGTTCAAACTACACAGATATTCCATTGAATGCACATCAAAACATCAGACTGATTTTCACACCCATTTATCAAGTTTCATCTTGCCAATTTTCTTTAAATGGTTGAATGTTGTTGAAATGCTGACACCCATTATCTGAGACATTTCTCAGAAACTTTGGCATGGGTTTTGTTTGACTAGTGCTTTCACATGGTAACTGTCAATTGCAAATGGATATCCCCTACCACCTTGATGTTCAAGACTTGTATCCCAACTGCAGGACTTCAGAAACCAGCACCGTACTTTCCAATCACAAGTGGATCCTTCCCTCCATACTATGTTAATGTTGGCAGCAGTTTGAGAAGCATTATGACCATTCTTTAACTTGAAAGTAAACTTCTCTTCTTTCTCATGTTCAAGATGAGGGGGTATATAATGTTTTAAATTAAATTTTGAAAACGATTGATATAAAATTAACAAAGAGTACACTTTAATCATTAGGAATGAGTAACATTTTTGTGCAACTATAATAATATAGTAGAACACAGTGTTTATTCAAAAATAAGACATTATTTTCCAAACAACATAATACAATTTTCCAGTGTATACACAGGGTGCATCACATATTTGAGAACAGAATTTTGAAAGTGATGGATATAAAATGAACTAAGAGGACACTTTAATCATTAGTAAGGAGTAAAATATTTTGTGCAACTATTATAACACAAAAGGCTTATTCTAAAATTGGGCATTATTTTCCAAACAACCTAATACTCCATAAATGTAAAAACTTTAAAATAAAAAAAAAAGGGAAAAGGAAAACACTATTTTTATACACAATCCAAGGAACAAAGAAGCAATTTCAGCCAACATGAAAATTAAAGCAATAAAACTATCTTTAAATTATCAATGAGTTAACTAAACAGTTATGATTAAAGTATGTATTTGGCAGTCAAACCAGATTAAGAATTCTACAGGTTTCTTCCAAAGGAAATAATTATATAGGTGATGTTAATAATGATGTCAAGGAGGAATTAAAAAAAGATAATCACAATAATTAAAAGATATGTAATATATGCAGTTGATGGAGAAGAAAACAAACTAGAGAAAGCCCAAAAGAAAAATAAAGAGAAACAGAGGAGATAATGGCAACAGGAAATTTTGTTGAATAGAATAAAATATGATGCAATGAAATAAATATGAAGAAGAATCAATCCTCCACTCTCAAGAAATCCTTGCTTTTTCAATAAAAAAAAAGTCTAGCAAATCTAAAATCAACTATTAATAGAAGTATTAGAAATAGAAATGTTTGGTTTAATTTTTAGCAAATTCCTAAAAATGAGAAACAAACATGTCTAGTTAGTTTTAACATGTGGAAAAAGTCAATCCTAACTTCAAATCGCAAATCATGTCCAAATTGTTAATTTTTTTTTCACTAAGTCATCAAGGGAAAAAAAAAATTTCTGAGCTTTTAACATTACACACTGCCAGATTCTATTATCCAAGTCAATGTTTTAACAATCAAAATTGGTATTAGCCAACTGATGCAGGTAAAATTCTATCTATTCTATAACCTTCACTAGTCAGTCATTCATTTAAACTTTTCTATTGTTTCAATTTCAATATTACTTTAATTTTTATTGGTTCTCAGACAGCTTAAACATTGCTTTTCAATTTCATATACATCTTTTTTAATGAGGACTACAAGTTTTCTACTGGGTTAATTTCAGGATAGGTCATTTTATTAATTTTGTGTCTTCAAACCTTTTTTTTTTTTTTTGGCAGGGTTAGCAATAGTCAGCTTTGCAAAATGTGAAGGAGTATTGTCTCGTGTGAATACAGTGTTTAGCTTAAAGTTTCTTGGTCGTGACCTGTACCACTAAAAATAAAAATTGTCTTGTTCAATAATGCATTTATCATCAACTATCATCAACTATCTACAACACAAACCCAAAACATTGATACAGTTTTCTTCTAAGTTATTCTTGTTGACTATTTCATGACTTAACTTGCAGCCCAGACATCAGGTTTAGCCGATGTAGCTCTACATTCATCACCAAAAGTTACTGTTAAGAAATCAGTTTTCATGTACTTCTTTGTACAACTAATTACTTTGTATTGTTTACTTAAAAAGGTGATAATTTGGTTGCTTTCATATCTTAAGCCCATGTTCTTAATATTATTTTTTCTGTTTACATACAAAATACCAGCTTCAAATATTTTTTTGCTGGTCAATTCACTTGCTTTGCTTATTATACTTAATTTTCTCAGAAATTCCTTTATTCTAATCTAGCCAATATTTTAAATTTCTTTGATTGCTTTATGCTATCTGTTGAACCTTTCAATTTCCAATGTTCTGTTTGCATTAGTCAATGACTTTACAATATCTTGTTTCACTGAGTTTATATCTTTCTTATAACCCATGGCTAACTTTATATACCTAAAATTAAACAATGTTAATAACTATACTATCATACATCTTTGTAATATGAACAAACCTTGAGTTGCATAATAAAATCTCATATCACCAAATAAGTTATTGTAAATATCCCAAATAAAAACTAAGAAGCAGAAATACTCATCATATATACTGAAAAGTTTACCAACATTGATTGACCATTATTCATGCTATTTACATTGTTTAGACTGTTGTCCTCATCTTCCTTGACATATTCACAATGTTTTGGTTGTTGAATCCACATCACTAAAGCCAACCCTATAGTTGAGATATGTAGATGACACCTTTATACTCTGGCCACACTAGGAAGAGATCAATCTATTACTAGACCATGTGAACTCAATATGGTTATCAATACAGTTCACAATGGGGAGAGAAAACAGCAATAAACTAGCATTCCTAGATGTATTAATATCTCAAACAGTGCCTGGGTTAAAAAATATTTGTATACCGTAAGCCGACATTCAGTAGACAATACCTCAACTTCAACTCCCACCACCTATACAGTGTAAAGAAAGGGATCATAAGCTGCTTACAACATCAAGCAAATGTCATAAGTGGTGACACAGAGACATGAACAAGAAATGGTCAGTATAAGCAGTACCCTAAAACATAACTACCCTGGGTATATGACAGATATTTATTTCAGTTGTGTTATATAAAATCATTTTTATTAATTCATTATCACCAAGATGAGAGTGATTTCCCTTTTTCTATCAATGAAATAAAGGAAGTATTTTAGATCATAAGTTAGTGGCTCCAATTAGGAAAAGTACAAATCATCTATAGTATTTGAGCTATAAAAAATAAAAGTGATAAATTGAGCTCCATCAGACAATCAGTTAATGAGCTACATAACCAAGCTTATAATAAGAATTCTGGTGAACAGAGTGCAAAGTAGAAGTAGACCAAAAAAAAAAAAGAAGAAAAAACAATATGGTTTTGTCAAAGACATTGGAACAAGAAATGCTATATTTATGACTAGAATGCTTTCAGATATATAAGTGCAGAAGGATATATACTTATGTTTTATAGATTATGTAAAAGCATTTGACAAGATACAGTACAAAGATGTTTGATCTACTAGGAGAATTAAATTTATTTGGGAAGGATATTAGAATAACCCAAAACATTATACTGGTAGTAAACCACCTGCACACAGAAAATAAATTAAGTACACAAAAAAAAAGAAATGGGCATAAGACCAGAATATGCCTTCTCATTGGATTTATTCAATCTTTACAGCAAGGTTATCCTAAGGAAGCTGGAGATCCTACCAGGATTTATTATTGATGAGCACAATCTTAATATAAGATACACAGATGATACAGTCTTGATGACAGATATAGAAAAGAAAGATATGGTACCTTCTAGACAAAGTAGTAAAGGAATGCAGAAAGAAAAGACTAACCAATTGTAAGAAGGTAGAATGTATGACTGTCAGAAAGAGGAAAACCCCAAGATACAAGCTACAAATTGGAAATGATAACATCAAACAAGTACATAAGTTTTAATATCTGGAAGTGTTTTAATAGATAATGGAAAATGTGACATCAAAAACCAAAGGTCCATGGGAAGATCAAAAGATGCCTTCCAAAATCTAAAAGGTATTAAGAAATGGGAAGATTTCATTAGAAACAAAGAAAAGAATGCTGAACTGCTATGTAATATCAGTCCTATATAGCAGCAAAAGCTGGATAATTTCCTCACAGAAGCAGCAATGACTTGGGGTAACAGAGATCTGGTTCTACAGAAGAATACTAAAAATACTATCGACAGAACATGTAAGCAACAAGAAAGTTTTCAGGAAAATGGAAATAAAAAGGATAATTATACATAAAATCACAGAGTCTATAGTTCTGGAATACATGAGAAAAAATCTGGAAAATTTTACTTTCACAGGATATATTGAAAGCAAGAGGGACTAGGAAAAGCAGTGTGAAACCTACTTA
The DNA here is from genome assembly GCA_903632075.3 of Acanthosepion pharaonis. Taxonomy (NCBI): domain Eukaryota; kingdom Metazoa; phylum Mollusca; class Cephalopoda; order Sepiida; family Sepiidae; genus Acanthosepion; species Acanthosepion pharaonis. Next base: position 719,784 of record CAHIKZ030000019.1, read on the forward strand.
AGAAGCTTGCATAAATGAATGATAGAACAGGGAGTGGTAAAATAGTAAAAAGACAAACACTAAGAGCTACAAAGGATAGGAAGTTGTGGAGAGCAATGATCAGCACACAGAAGATATAAAAGAGTTAATAGTATTATCAGTCTAAACAGGAGTTTAGAAAAGAATTTAAGACTGTATACATGAGGGCTTGGATTGATGTAATGGAATAACCAGTCACCCCCTTGAATGACTACACTATAGGTAGTGACTCCCTATAAGTATCCAAGTCAACGGACTACAGAGACTAGCTGGGATCTGTTGAGTATGACTCAGACTTACGCAAGAACCACCGACCTTCCAATTGTAACACTCACTACTGGGTGAACTTGTGATGATTTTGTGCATAACTGTTACCGTTATTGTACTGGTTTTTACAATAAACCATTACTTATTTTATTCACCTTGTTTTTTCAAGTATATATTCCTATTAGCATGGAATATAACATGGATAAAATGAGATCTTAAAGTATTAGAACTGTTACTGAATAAAAAAATTAGACAAGAAAACAAATGAATATATTCCAGTAGCATTTATAGCATGTACTTGTGATACAAATTAATGATTGTAACATTTTACTACACTTGATTCAATCCAGAATAAACAATTCTACATGCTTATAGAATATAGACAAACAGAGTAATGCTATCATTTATGATGGACACTATCCCAAAAGTTTCAATTACCAATCAAACACTGAATGTTGTATTAAATTACTTTTATTTGGTGCATATCTAATTTGTTTATACAGTTATAGTCAGATTACAGCAGTCTATACTGAGGTTGTGCAAACCAATAGACAGATCTGAGATTTTGGATCCCAACAGTTTTTCACAAAGTGTCAGGTTTTATTATATGCATATACAGAAATATACATTGATAATGATTAAATGCACAGAAGTAATTCATTTATTAGAAAAAAAAAATACAAATAAGCAAAGGATTTCATTTTCAATACAAAAATAGATTTTTGATAATTTTTAATAAAATTTATTATAAAAAATTCTTATACCAATTAGACATTTTTTAATAATAAGAAACAAATTATACCAAACTTCTTTACCTGTTGATAGCAAAAATGAAACTCCCATTTGTCTATATTGTCCAGAATTAGTGCTTCTCTACTTTCTGACCTTTAAGTCTCTTAACAGCATCATAACTTGAATTTAGGAATAAATGAACAGACCAACAAACTATAAAAGGCAAGTATTTATCACCTCATTTCAAAGAGAAATTTAAATTTTTTTTTTAAAAAAAAAAAAAAAAAAAAAAAAGATTATGGTTTTGCAAGACAGGAAACAAAGTCTGCAAAATTCATTATTATGAAATATTAAAATTCTGGTTTCAGTCTTACCTGTGTCTATGTATTATGGAAAGGAATGCTTTTCCATCCCTCCAACTTGTGGAGAAGTCTGTAACTTTAACCCCAGGATAGCCTTCCGTTGTTCGTCGACTCCACAGGAGGAGAGCCTCCTTAGCAGTAAGGTTTTCAGGTTGGCCAGGGACAACAACATCTGATATCTGAGGATAGAGAGAAAAAAAAAAAGAATTATATGTTTTAAAAAAAAAAAAAAAAAAAAAATGCTCAAAATCTGAAGAGTGTCTTTAAAATTTAGTAATCATATCCATAAATTAAAAACGCTTAATAGAATTAAGTCTTACCTCATCATCATATTATGTTAAGTCATTTTCTAAGAATCCTTTTTTATATTTTATACATCAGAGTGCCCACAGCCATGAAATAAGCACCTAGTATCATATAGAAACCCCATCTAATTTGCAGCAACTCAATGTGGCATCAATTCTACAAGTAGTCAGAAGACTTATGGGGAGACGTTGAGCCATGCTGTCTAAATCGCTATTCACAGCTCCCTGATATTTGAAGATACAAGATTTTGTATATGAATAGTACTCTCCATCACAATTAGGCTGATGTCAGGCAAAAGTGATAGTCAATGCCATTCATCAGTTTTCAGAATTCTGAGTGAATTGAGCCCACTATGTATTATCCAGTTGGAATAATACATTATTGTTGGGATAGATGAAGCTCAATAATAGGTGCAAATGGTCACAAAGCAATGCAATGTGGCAATCAACAGTGGACACTACACATGACTTCCCATTATAGAACAACTACCAACCTGCATGGTGCCTTGATGACAACTGGTGCCCATGGCCCCAGTGCCACAACCAAACCCTACTATCGACCTGAAAGAGCTGGAACTGTAACATATTACACCACGTGTTGCCAGTCCTCTAGGGTTCAATTAGTAATGTCACATGCTTAAATGTGACACTGTCTAGTATCATGATGTTAATTGAGCCACCCTTATGGGTCTTCTGCTCCCATATTCAAGAATGCTGAATTGAAATGCTAGATATGCATCTGGTACTTCCTGTATTGAATGAGGAGATTTTAGCCAGTTTTACTTGTCTGTTACACCAGAAAATTCTTGTTAGACATATCAAGGATCTGTGGTCAGCCACTGTGCTGTCTGTGGTAGGTGGTAATGCCTTCCATTATGTATTTCCAGTACACAAGTGACACCATAAGCAGAAGGATGCTAAATGTCCCTACAATTTCAGAAATTAAATATTCTGTCTGGCCCCTGAATACCAATAATTGACAAATCAGTGTTCAATCTGACTCACCAGATTGAAAAGTATAACTGACAGATTTTTTTTTTTTTTTTTTTTTTAAATCATTTCACCTCAAACAAGACAATACAAAACTAAAACACAGGGATATACTGAGAGTGAAAGAAAAAGAGAAAAGGCTAGTGAGGATAGAGAACTATAAAAGCAAAAAGTACAAGAGAAGAAATTATTAGCATAGAGCTTATAGTTAGTTATTTCAACAGTAAAATGATGAGACCTACTTACTGATCTAATACTATGCCTAAATTCATAAATTTGAGGTACCAAAGAGGAAACCTCACAAGAACAATTGTTAGAAAATATTTGTAGAAAAGACACTGGGAAGCCACGTTACAGTGGTGGGAAAGTGACTGAAGCTGAAATGCCAGTGTAGGATTCATAAGATTACAGATTCTTGGGATTTTGTCAAGAATCTTGAGATATATAGCAGGAGCATCAGGCCAGATATGGCAGTAATGCTAAATGCAAGGATGAATGATAAACTTATAAACATATAAGAAGGATTCTGTTGAGAAAAACTTTCTGGCACAACACTGAACCAACTTTCCTAGCAGCAAACCTAAAATTTGATTTAATATAAAGCATTCCACCCCATGTCAGTTGTAAACATGAGACTGAGAAGACACAAGCGAAGAAGTTGCTCTCCTGGGGGTTGGCATCAGCCATGTTGATGGAGGGCAAAAATGGGTCTCTAAAATTACTAAAAGTGGTTTCAATTTGGTGGTATTTAAATTAATATGCCATGTCTTTCTCTGGGCATCTCCATCTACCATTACATCCTGCTATTCTATGACTTTTTGACAGGCTAGTGTATTACTGTAACTATGTTTGACTAATGAGAAAGTGAAATTGAATATTTTAAGAGTTCATGTTAAAAAAAGCATACTAAAAAATGAAAGTTTTAAAAGTGCTTGAAGAAGTACTTTTGTATTAGCCCATTATATATATATATATATATATATATATATATATATATATATATATATATAGTTATTTTAAGGCAAACCTTTTTAGATTATCAGTCATATACTGATAGGAAAAGAAAAAAATAGAAACATTCATATACAAGAAAATATAACCAGACAATAAATTATATGCAACTAATCATATATATATATATATATTATAAAGTGGATATATTGCTTGATATTTTTAAATATATATCAGTCATTTGTTTTGTTTTTTTTGCATAATAGGAGTTAACTTTAGTAGTAGAGCTGTAAAACTATTTTTCAAACATTGACTGGATAAAGGTAATTATTTTAAACATATGTAGGACAAAGAAAAGACTTTACAACCAAAATTAATAGGTTTTCATTTGCCAATCAATTGGCATGCACATATCTCTGCACTTTATTTTCTACAAAATCTTTCTGACATTAAAAATCCTATAGTTTACTTCATAAATGAGCTTATTGATGATTTAGACTTTCTGGAATCATGTGTTGGCTTTTGGCCTGTGTTAGTATTAATTTTGAATAGCTTGGTAAGTATAAGTGACACTTCAACTGACTATTTTCTGATATCCTGTTCTATTTTAAATAGTCCCATACATGTTAAATCCACAATAGTTACTTAACATAAATATTATATTGGGTTTACATATAAACTCATGAGTAAATTACTTTAAAACGAAAAAAAAACAAAAAAAAAAACATTGTTGCTGAAGGCTGTCATACTCAACGTTAACTAGAATGGCTTTTTAGCTTATCAACAAATCAAAAGCAAACATTAAAAAAGAAAATCAAAGTAAACTATAAAAAGAAATGTAAATTTTATAATATAAGGCAAAATGTACATTTTCTCATCCTGAAGAAGTATTAAATATTGAAATAAACAATACTGTTCTTTTGTCCCCACAAAATGTAGCAACAGTATTTTCTAATTACCAGCTGTACACACACTATATATTTCCTCATGATATAAGTATCATTTAATAATTGTATCATAATAATGCTCATCATTGCTAGTAGAAATTATATAGTGAAAATCCAATAGAAGTAAACAGGTTTGTTTATTGTCCAGTAAACACTTCTCCCTGGTCAGAGAATAGAGGTTTATCCCATGTTTTCTGTTTAGGATTGGGTTTCTGAATCTTTTTAAAGTATTTTCATTCTCTTTCACTCCCAGTAGCCTTTTGCATCTCAGTGGTATTATCACTTTGTTTGGCGTGAACTGATTCAAAAAAAAAAAAAAAAAAAAAATTCGATAAATGAAAATTTATTTGAATGACTTGAACACATTTCCATATTTCTGCTGAATCAAGTCCCAAACTTCCTTTTGGTTAAAAACTTAATCTAAAATTTTAGTTTTTATAAAATGTACAATGGGCATTTTAACTTACCGTGCTGTAATATTCTCCCTAAAATTAAATTTGTTCTGATAATTAAAGTAATCATTTTTATACTAAAATTCAACCAAGAACTTCAGCTCAGTTATATCTCAAATTAATACTTTTTTTTTTTTGGTTTGTTTTATGCTCATTAATCCCCATCCTAAAAAACTTTAAAAAAAAATAAGTCAGTTATTCTGGCAGGCTTATTCAACTTACTGGAAAGCAGATATTACACTCATTAATTATAATACGATGTAGTAGCCAAAGGTGAACAGTTTTTAAAGGTTGTAATGAAATGAACCAAAACACAAAAATAGAAATGTTTATGCAGAGAGAATATAATTACAAAGTTGCAGTGTTAATGCTTCTCATATCTCTACAATACATTTGTGGGCTTTCTAGCATCAACAAAATTAAAAGTGTGAGAGTCAAATGAAAGAGAAAGCAAGTAGAGAATTTTATCTTGACATATTTTCTAAAGCCTGCATTGTATGGTTTTGTTTTACATTAAACTGGTTAAAATAAAATTAGAGTTTTTACCTAATATTCTTTATCATAAAAATCTTATTTGTAATTTGAATAATTATCAACTAAAAGTTTTTGTAATGATTAGGAAGAAAGGCTGAGGAGATCACTCAAGTGATTGTAGATGGAAGATTTTTTTTTTTATTAGCCTACTGCTATAAAGTTTAATAGATAAACTGAATTTTAACCATAACAGACAAGTGTGTAAATTTAAATAAGTCGGTAATCATTCAAGTATAATAACCAAATCAGAACAAAGACAAAGTTAAAAAAAATTGTTAGATTTTTGTTTTTTCAAAGATTTTTTACTGATGTTTCAGCTGAAAAGGTTTTATACAACAATTTAAGACAAGACAAACTTTGTAGATATAGTAGACATTAGCCAAAAGGATTAGTCTACATGGTAGCTTCTTTCTACAACTCCAGTTAAATTATTTGTAATTAATCTGTTCACAAGGATCAAGGCAAAGAGATTTATATTTCCAATAATCTTATTACATAAACTAAATAGTAAAAGATTCCTAAATTATAAAAGATAACAAGCTGATGAGTAATTATAAACTTTTCATCATGTTTATGTCACAGAATGCACTACATAACAGATGTTGTCTGTATGTAGTATTTATGGCATAAAAAGATTATATTTAGAAATTATAATGAAATATTAATCCAGTATATGTGAAATCTTTATAAGTTATGAAAGTGCACAAAGAAAGAGTATGCAAGTAAAAGAATAAAAATAAAATAAACATTGAAAAATTAATTATAGTCAGGAAACCTATCTAAACACAAAATATGCTTTTACAATAAAAAAAAGAAAGAAATATGATGATGACAATGATAAAATTGGAGTTAATTGAGATTCATTTCTTTAGACAACATCAGATATACCGTTTCAAAAACTGAATGTAGGGGAATCACTTTACTATTCAATTACTCATGTAAAATCTACAATACTCACATGGTACATATTTGCATAAATAGAATTTAATTGGAGCATATATATATATATATATATATATATATATATATATATATATATATATATATATATATGGAATCCCTACAGTATGAACAGGAGAAATAATAAAGGCTAAATAATTATATAAACCTTGACGAAAGTACTTTATGACATCTAATAACAGAAGCAAATAATATTTAATACAGATAAGGATGAAAAATAAAGAAAGTGCTTAGAATAAAATCAACAATGTGATTAGAGCTAATGTCAACAATGCCAAGTTCAGAGATAACAAAATGATGGAATGGAATATTCAAAAAATAATTTCAATAAACAAGAAAAGAAATTTCCAGCAATGTGATTATAAAATACAATTCTCTACATAGATAGAGAGGAAGTTATTCATAGTATAATAGCAATATCAACATAAACAAGGTTGAGGTTGACTTGGTTTTAAGTTGTTAATCTCTAATTTGTCAGTAACTTAGTAGATCATTCTAGTCTGAATCCATACTTACAAATAATAGGGATTTTGCATGATGTAAATGATTGCAATGTTTATAATCCTGAAGAAAAAATTCTTACATTAATGAGGCTAAAAATGGTTACAGAAGGCAAAAAAAAAAAAAAAAAAAAATAATGGCTTTTATTTTTTTTAAGTTAATATTTATATTAATACATTTCAGTGGGGCCAATTTATGATATAGAAAACCATTTTTAAAATAATACAATTATTTCAAACTTAAAAAATATTTCTTTAAAAATTATGAAATATAATCTGAAATTTCTTATTAAAATTCACTATGTAAAAATAAATGCTTACGTGAATGAAACAGAATTCAAAAGTGTGTACAATTCCCAAACCATAAAAATAGAATCTTAATTTAGTGTCAATTATTTAATATGGAAATACAGAAGAAAAGAAAAGCAAAGTTTAAAGAAAGGTTTAATGAGAGAATTTCAAAGAGAAAAGTATGAACTAAAATGTACTAACTTAGCAGAAAAACAAATCAAGGCTATGCATGAGGATAGCAAAAAAATAAAAATAACTTTTTTTTGGTTCTTACCAAACTTCTGTAAGGTTTCTTAAAATCATTAATGCTTAAATGTACATTTGGGTTCCAGTAATTTTTTTCTACAATAATACAGGGTTGGTCTTTACAACAGCAAAAACTGTGCCCACATTTTTTACAATAATGTGCAGGTCCAAGTACACGTGGTGTGGGTAAGCTGGTCTGGCCATATTGGTCCAAGCTGTGGCAGCGTCGGACAGGAATAGAAATAAGTATATTTTCATCTACCTTAGGCTCTTCCTCATCAGTAGTTTCTGTCTTAGTTACAGGTCTTGGACTAAGAGACCGTGCTCGTCTTAAGAACTTCCAAAATGAAAATTTTGACATTGCTTATTGAACCAGCATGTGCATATTGCAATGGTTATCTTTTTTTTTTTGCGAAATTCGAAATATTAAAAAAAGAAAAAGAAATAAAAAAAAAAAGACAACCAAGCTAAAACACAAGGAGATAATAAAAACAAAAATGAACTATCATAAGATTTATATGTAATAAAAATAAATAAAAGAAAGGGATTATTTTTAAATGGTGACAAAAATTGAGTAGTAGACGCTAATTTAAAAATAATCCAGAATTGTATAAAATAAGGTAAATAATGACTTAACAGTGAAGGGTGACTACAGTAAAATTCTTGCAGAATTTTACTTTGTCAAATTAACCCTTTTATTTTTTGACAAAATTAGTTGTGATATGATGCAGGTTCAGCAGCTGTTAATTGATAGCTTAATAGTTTAATCCGAGAAATTGCCGGCAGGTACTCCAGTATAACAGATTTTTTTTATCTTCGTCTTAAAGTTTGATTTCTTTTTCTTCTTTTTTCTTCTCTTTTCTTTATCCCCCCCCTCTTTCTCAGTCTGCTTACACATATGTCATTGAGATATTGCTGAAGATCATCATAGACACATCTTCTGTTGTCGTTGATGAGGAGAAAAACAAGAGATAAATTCCTTGTCACAAGGGAATAGTCTTTTTTGATGTAGCCACTTGTTTGGTAGGAGGAAGAACATCTTCTAAATTTATACACTATTAAATCTCACTGATTGTTTGTATGTCTGAATGAATTAAGTCGATGGTCAGCGGAAAGCAGCTGAGACAGACTAGTGAATCACATATAGCTGTGTGCGTGTGTGTAAGAGAGAGAGAGAAAGTAAGTGTATTTAGTTGTTATAGCATCAAAACATGAAGATATTTTTCTCTCTGATCTACATGTGGTGGCACTTGACAAATGATAGTCATATACACAGTGTTAGAGAAGAGACAACCTCAGCTGAATAAGGCTAGTCTTGTCACTACACTCTTCTACCCAACCCTTGACTTTAAAATCAATAAAACAAGGTAGCTGGTTGGGTAACAGTAACCACCACTTCCACCATACAACACTAATACACCAACAGCAAATATAATAACCAATAGTGGTCGACAGCAGTTAAGCTGGTTACAGAGGATAATTCCAATCACTAGCATCATCATCATCACATGTATAATTATATACGCATACACACATTTCAGCTCAGCTGCTTGTACATGTTGTATTTTACATTTAACTAGTGATCAAATCTTTCTTATAATTAGGTGAGGGTTCAAACATGTGACGTAATAGCAGATAAAGCTTCTTCCATAGTTTCGTAGCGGAAGAGGAAATATGTTCTTACATATGCATCCAGACATGTGGGAGAAGTGATGTAATAATAATGAATAGTAAAATGATTAACACGGCACACTTTATAGAAGTTCTTGATAAGGAGATGTTAATCAAATGCAAAACATTAACCTGGAAAGCTTGTGAATGATATAAATACTTCTTATGCTACTTGCACTGAATGAACCTATTCTTAGTGAGAAAAGTTATCATACAACACAAAATAAAAGTGCCACCCACCTCTTATATAGTTGATCAACACTATTTCACACACTATATACAAGTCCAAAATCAAATTTCAAACATTTCTCTATGCATATTCTTAAGTCAAAACTAATATGACCAGGCTAATAAAGACTACTCCTTATAGAAACAGTTTTCAATGTCAAACAAAATGTTATTTTTTTTCTTTTTCTGTAATATTATACATGAAAATATTTTTAAAATGATGTCAAGGAATACAGACAAATAGTAAATATCATTTTCTATGACACAAAGCCTATAAAATTAAATTTTTAAAAAATTGAAATATACTAAAAAATAATTTCTAGTAAATCAAATAAAAAGGGCTACAAAAGAAAACCAGGTAAAATATATGGTATTTTGCCCACAAGAGAACAAATGAATGAACATGCATATAAAAAAAATAAAATAAAACAAAGAATTACTATATAGACAATGACAATTATTAAAAGTCTTATTTGGAATAGATGTCCAGAAAAGAGATCATTTAACAGATTATATTTGCTGTTAATCTGGATAGATCGGATGTTTTTGGGGGGTTAAAAAGCACCACTGTTCCAGTATTCAAACCAGTTTTAAATCTATTACTACTTTCAGGACATGGGTGATGATGGATCTTCACAACATCCTGCTCCTTGTTGCTCTTAGAAACATTTATCCCTTTGCCAAATCTCCCATACTCCCATTCACACAATCTCAAGTCAGTGGCCTGCTTCCTTTCCCTGTTCTTCTTGCTCTCAATATGACCTGTGAGTGCCAAATTCTCCAAACCCTCCTTCCTCATATGCCTAAGAAATTTCAGCTGTTTTTCTGATTTTAAGTGTATTTTTTGGTTCCATTTTCCTTAAGACTTCTTCATTGCTTATGCACACTGTCCAGGGAATTCTCAGCACCCTTCTGTTAAACCACATTTCTGTTACCTCTGTGAGGAGTTTGTCCAGCATTTACTGCTATACAAGAGGATAGATATTGCATAGCAGTTCAGCATTCTTTTCCTAAGAAAGTTTTCCTGTTTCTTATTACTTTGTTTAGCTTTCTGCATGCATCTTTCGCTATTTCAATTTGTGTTCAGATTTTGAGGTTACATTTTCCATCCATTTTTAAAAAACTTCCCAGATATTTAAACTTGTTTGATGCCGATTTCTCCAATACATAGCCTGCATCTTGGGCTTTTTCTTTTGTTAACAATATCACTTTCTGTTTTCTTGCTTAGTTTCTTCTCTCTTTCATTCACTAAACTGTCTTGGAGGTCCTGTAGTTTTCTTTCTGTGTCTGCCTTCAATAGTTCCATCTGTGTATCTTATATTGTTAACATGACCACTGATGATAAACCATGGTATAGTCTCCAACTTCCTTAGGATAGTTTCACCGAACAGGTTGAACAAATCCAGTGAAAAATACATTCTAATCTTAGGCTCTATTCTTGTGTACCTACCAAATTTGGTTTCTATCCATATACAAGCAGTTTGCTTCCAGTATAAGTTCTGGATTATCCTTCGCAAATAGATCAAGTTTTCCAAAGTTCAAATAGATTCTTGTGTTATACCTTATCAAATGCTTTTGAGTATTAAATTAACATATATAAAAGAAAATAAACTAGTGGACATTTATTTAATGATTTATCAACAAAAATTATGAACAAGAAGTTTGATTGAAGTTGGGATGATAAATGAAAATATATACTCCTTCATTAGAAATTTATTAGAATCATTGTAGGATTTCATTGGTGAGAGAAAAAGACATGGGTTATAAAATCCTAAACATATTTTAAGTATAGTATTTCAGTTGGTAACTTTAGACTGGGCATTTTGATTTTTAGGATAGATAGCTTGTTAGGACAGAGGTCACATGAACAAAATTAATAAACCACTTATATTATTTTAAAAAATCCAGTGAATTCAGCAAATAGCAAAAGACAGAAATTTGATAAAACATACTTGAAGGTCAACAGTAAACACTTTTCTAATAAATAGAAAATATAATTATTACTTTTGTTATTTTATCATAGTTTAAATAAATTTAATTAAAAGTGAAGATTCCTAAGAATGATTTGTAAAAAGACATTAATTCTTATCATTGTAGACTTTTACTACTGTAGTGAATGAGACTTCACAGAGGGCCTTATATTTATGGCCTTGCACAAAAAATAAGCTAAGTTTAGTAAATACTTACTAAAGGCACCATCCAATCATATGCCCAAAATTTTTCACAGTTTCAACTATAGGCTATTATTAGTATAATTTTACAAATACAAACAATTTGTAGGTGAAAAAAAAAGTGGCAAGGGCAAAGCTCCACTTGAAATAGATCATGTTACACAATACAAAGTTCCTATGTTCACTTGTAATTTAAAAAAACAAAAACAATAACAATAGTTGACAGTATTCACCCATTTTTATTATTTTTATAAATCAATGAAACAGGTGGCTTGGATAGAAGGCTAAATTCTTAATATCTAATATTTAATCAAATACAAATCACTTTAATTTTCGAAAAACTGGCATGGTAAAATCAAATATTTACAGTAACAGTAAAGGAAATAGGTATTTCATACATCGACAACAAAATTGTCCATTTTCAGAAGATATGCTTTTGACAATGCCTGTAACAATTTTATCTAGATGTTTAGATTGTAAGAATAAATAAAATGCAATAAAATAATATAATTATTTTTAGCAAGATTTCACTTAATAAGCAAAATTTCAGATTTATTAGATTTTAGATAAAAAAATATTTTGAATATTACAAAAAAAACAAAAAAAAAAACACATAAAAAAAAAAAACTAAAGACCTTTTCCCCTTGATCTGTAAATGATTATCTTCTTGAGAAATTCAGAATATATGAAAGTGTAATCAGAGTTTTTAAGATTAAATTAAAAGCTACCAAGTCAAAATACTAGTTCCAGAAAGAGGATTTGAGCAGCAAATAATTGAATTAATCAGTAAAGAACATATGGTGTTTAAAAGGCAGAAAGTAGGTAAATAAAGTACCAATCCCAAAATATTCTGAAATTTTAAGGAGAGCAGAATTGGTAGGTGTTAAAGCCTACTACTCTCAATGGATTATGAGTAAGCCAATGTAACATCTGAATAAAGCAAGTTAAACTATATAAACAGAAGATAGAAATCCAGGTTTTACTTATGGCAGATTCCAAATAAAAGGAATTTGTGTGTTAATGTGGATGTTTGATATTTTGGATTTGAAATGTCAGTGACATTTACAAATTTATTTAAGCATTCAGACTAACATCATCTCTGTTACTCCTTCATACTCATACAATAAAAAAAAACCTGAAGATGAAAAACCAAGATATTCTAGAACTTTGGTAAGTCTATTATAAACATTTTTATAGTAATTTTGTGTGAAGAAGATTGTATACTCTTCCAAAAACAAAGAGACAGACTACAAGCTCACACCATGAAAAAAGATGAGAAAGAACAAAAATGCATAGCAATGTGGTTGATGTATTGCTTGTATTATTGTTATCTTGAAGGCACTCGAAAAAAAAAATAAATAAAAAAATACTAAAAGAAAATACTAGAGATGAATACTAAAAATAAGTTGAGGATTCAAATCTCATAAATCAAGTAAATTAAATATCTAAATTTAAAAATGTTATGCCTATCCAATGTTTAAAGATCTCATGAAATCTACGATTGTTACTATTACCAATTATTGGTGGGCCAAACAGCATATATTTCTGAATAACTGTACTTTAAGATTTACTTCAGTTAGAAGTAAGAAAAATTAACTGAAGTTTTTCAAATTATGTAATTGATAATGTTTTTATAGGTTAAGATAATAGGATAGATAAAGGTTTAATAATTACTTTTAGAATTTTTTTTTCTCTTCACTAATACCAGTTAAGAAACATTATTGATCAATATTATTTACTGTACTTAGACAATTAGAAAAGTATATTTAGCATAATTCTGCTTGTCCCTTCCATAGCACATATGTTATAGCCTGTCAATACCTAACAAATAATAGACTATTCAGTTTTGATGCTGAAAGAAAGAACAGGCATATTTCTATAGGTATTTTGTAGTCATGGGACTTGCAATGAGTTCCATAAAATATAATGATACATCAGATAATTCAAATAGGAAAACTTTGAAATTTCTACAGGTTGTGCTATTGATTAATAAAAGGAAAAGTGAAACTTAGAGAAAAAGTCTTATTAAATATATTGTATTATTAAAGGACTTGATCATTATAAATGGTAATGGTATGGTTATGGGAATTGATAACTGCCTTTCAATTCCTTTAATCCATTTTCATGATGCAACTAGAGACATTACATGTTAACTAAGCATAAAGCCAAATTTGTACGAACAATTACAGATATTTGCAATGAAAATCCATCTGTCAGATGTAAAAGAAAACGTTGATGAAAAATTAATTACATTTCTAGATAGAATAGTCTGTAAGAGTTATTCATGAACTTAATTATTACATTCCTTTCACATATGTAAATATAAATCAATTTATAAAGCAAATAAGAGAGAGAGAGAAAGCAGGAATCTTAGTTTTATCTCTACTTAACAAAATTGTAAATCTAGAATACAAGCTTCTCAAAAGTCTTCAACCGACTAGGCAATGATGATTCTCAAAAACCAAAAACTGAGAAAAGGGCACACTGCATGCCCACAAGGTAACACAATGAAAGACAAATGCCACATCAAGGAATAAGAATGTGAACCCTGTTTCCCATATAAAATAAATGTTTTATTCAGAACTTTACCTGCTCAACTGGGTGGGTAGGTAGGTGGTCTAACAGACCAGCTCTTTCCTCCTACCAGCCCCTTGCTCAACTACTCATCCTGACATGGTGGCTGACAATATAGAGGAACCACACACCAAACAGGTCCATATACCATCAAGGGTGGTCCAGAACTCAATCCCAAGCATGATTTAATATAGACCAACACCTGGATATAAACTATTTTCAGTTTTGTTGCCACTTGATCCCCCCCCCAAAAAAAAACCCTCAACTCATTTACTTTCTGTTCCCCTTCAGTCAAAGTGGATGCTGCTTCAAAAAGGAACCATCTGCTGGTTCACCAAACAAACACTTGAGACCAAGATAAAACCACCTCTTCCCTTTCTATGTGGGTGTCCATAATATCATAAAATAATACAAATATTAAGCTAAGTCAGAAGAAAAAATTCCAATGATTAATGTTTAAAATGTTACTACAGGAGAGGGTGGTGATGAAAAGGGTTTCACTGACCAAAAATCAAGATACTGAATTTGGGAATTGTATCAGGCTAGAAACTTTTCAGAATCTCCTTGAATTATAAATTATATTTAAATCTTAATGCTAACAACCTTTTTCAAGGTTAAAAGCTATCAGAAAAGAAGTATATAGAAGAAAAACCTACTACAAAATAAAATTTAAAAAAAAAAAAAAAGTGGGAGGAGAAAAATCTTCTGCAAGCAAACAATCAGGTAACTGAACTAACTGCCACCCACAACAAAATATATATATATATATATATATATATATATATATATATGAATGATTTCTTTAAGCTCTGAGAAATAGATAAATTATTTTACTATCTTTATTTAATTTCTTTCTTATTTGCCTTTAACAATATCTATTAGATCTTAGGAGAAATGTGTTTATTTTTGTAACTGCTCACATTTAATATATCAATGTAACTAAATGAATATATGATTCAGTGTAACTGATTTTATGCACTTGACAACCAAGTAAAACTTAATAGCATTTAAAAAGACATCTACTTGGAGTTCTATTCATTCTATAAGAATTTGTATTCTTTTTTTATTTAAAAAAAAAAAAAGTATATACTATAAATCTGAATTATTTATACCTTATGGTACATCTTACAGGAAAGATGACTTCACATTTGTAAAATTCATAGATGTGTGTTTTGCATGGAATGTGAATGATAAGACATGCTAAGAAATTAAAGATAATTGTAAGCAAATAATTATAAATAACTACTATAATGTAAGATTTATGCACTTATAAATATTAAAAAAAAAAAATAATCAAGTTAGAGTAAGAGAAATGAACTGAAGAAAAATGTTTCAACACATGGCCTATTAGGGTCATAAGGATACTACATATACAGCAGCCATAACATCAGTGGTATGTCTTGGGGAAAATAGCTGGACAGAGTCCATCACTCTTCAGGCTGATTGTGAATTTAGAGTTTTTCTACTCGTATACTGGTTGCTACTTCAAGGCAAGAAAGCACAGTTTGTCCTGCTATTGAATTCATAGCCAGGGTAAGATGATTCATGCCTTTTCCAAGAACAGTAACACAAAGCAAAACAAAAATAAGTAGTAACCTAATTCAGCATGCTGAAATCAATTTCTACACCAAAAACTGTTACACTATCTGTGCCTCATGAAAATGGCTAGCAGCACTGGTAATTTGTGGGTTTTTAATCATCAGTTAAATAAACAGTTTCAAACTTGTTAAATGTATTAGGCATTGGAAGGACACTTTATTCTAAAGACAGCAACAGTGCATTCAGAGCTTTTAGGAGGATTAATGTTTCTGCTTGTTAAGTGATGTAGAAAAGTGAACCTTTTAAGAGTGAAATGGCAACCTTATCAAAACTGGAAACAGTTTCCTCTGAGTCTACCAAGAATCAAGAAACTATTTCAGTCAGCTGAATATTTTGTGGAAGGTAGTGAAGTTTTGAAATATTCAAGTAGGCTAACAAGTGAAAGTGATAAATGAACTCAAGTGAGTAAAGGCAAAGTATAAGTATAAAGCAGAATGGAATTTGGCCAAAGAAGCCAAATAAAGAAGATTAAGTATAGAAATTCCTGTAGAAAAGAAAAATTTAGTCAAAACTTATGGTACAAAAAATTATTTTAACATTGCATATTTAATAAATCTGGTTGAAAGTGACCATGTTATATTTTAAATAATATATTACCATGAAAAACCTTTTCACCTAAGCGTGTATCTCTCATATGGACTTGATAGCAAATTAGAGAGCAGTAAAACAAAACTAAGATAATTTTAGAATACCTCAAAGTTGTTTAATCTACAACTCAGTTTTTTTTTTTTTTCACAAAAGTTCTTTCAGATATAAATTTATATAGCTGTCTATATTTCTGAGAAGAGGTATTGTAACTATTTACACTATTTATATCGTTTTGGCTGTTGTCCTCATCATATTCACAACATTTCAGCTGTTGCACACTTCGATCTTCTCCAAATGATATATGTAAATCCAGGAAAAACTTTGTCTTTGGTATGTATTCATTTAAAACTCCAGAGATAATTCCATTTTTTGAGGGGACATTTATAAGACTGATAATTTCATGGTTCCAATTAGAGAAGCAAAAGTTTGTAGCTGTGAAGAATGAGTAGGATATTTGCAATAATTTTAATTCTACTTGAGAAAGATTCATTAAATTCCATTCTGAATAAAGTTGATTTTAGAGCAAGTTGGGATATTTACATATAACCGAGATAAGTGTTATGTCATTATATATATATATATATATATATATATATATATATATATATATATATCTACTAGCAGTCGAGCCCGGCGTTGCCCAGGGATGTAACAGTAAGAGATAGATCAAGTATCGACCATCATAAAGACTGAAAAATAAAATTGACAAAGATTATTGTTTAAGGTTGACGGACACACATGTCTTAATTATTTTTTTGTTTTTTGGGGGGGTTTTTTACGAATTGGTCAAACCCAAACTCAAGCAAAAACATTTTTTTCAATCGTTATGAGTCTATCGATTGAATAGAATTTTATTATAAACAATTGTCTTGTAAATGGAATTTTTAAAGCATTCTGAATGTAAAAATAAAGAAAAAAGTGTGCAAGACAATAAGAAACACTACCTGCCAAAAAAAAGTGAAGTTTTGTTGAAATCAGTTGAAAAATGTAGGAAATCCAATCCTATATATAAAGAACACACACACACACACACACACAAACAACCTGGGTTTTATCAGTATAACTCGATATGAGTTGTCCCCCTTTCATTCTGGCAACAGAATTGTGTTTTCAAATTGATTTTGTGCAAAAACAATTGTGTTTTTCCAATTTTTGGGTGCTGTCAGAACCACCGCAAGGTAATTTTACGCAGTCCTGTGAAATTTTTGTTGAAATCAGTTGAAAATGTAGGAAATCCGATCCAATATATAAACGTACAGACACACACACACAATCTACGTTTTATAATAAGTAAGATATATATATATATATATATATATATATATATATATATATATATATATATAGCTACATTACACCAAAATAATTCACTAAATTTTTCCAAGACAAAGGTAAGATTTCTGTTGAAAACCGACAAGTTTTAAAATAAATGACACTTCCCAAACCTTTTATTATTTTGTCTACTTTTCTAGAATAAAAACATAGAAGAGAAAAAAAGTTGTTTAATTGTATGTTTATATATTTACTAATAATTCTTTGTACCATAAGTTTTGAATTCCAAAACTTTTTATCATTTTGTCTGTTTTTCTAGATTAAGAGAACATTTTAGAAGAAAGAAAAAGTTGTTTAATTGTATATTAGGTTTAGATATTTACTAACATTCTGACTGATTGGCAATCTATGGGAATAAAGTTTATAAAAAATAAATACTTTCATGAAACTGAGGTAGGTAGTTTCATGAAAGATTGTATTTATACTATTTACATTGTTCAGACTGTTGTCCTCATCTTTATTGCCATGTTTCCAATGTATATCACCTGAAGATGGTCGAAGTGTACAATGGCCAAAATGTCATGAACATTGCAATAAAGATGAGGACAACAGTCCAAATGACGTAAATAGTTATAATACTTCAAAGTTGTTTAATCTACAACTCAGTTTTCAAAAGTTCTTTCAGATATAAATTTATATATTTGTCTACATGTAGACAAATATATAAATTGTAGATTAAACAACTTTGAAGTATTCTAAAATTGTCTTTAGGTTTTGTTTTTCAAATAGTTTTGTTTTACTGTTCTCTAAGTAATTTGGTATCAAGTCCATATGAAACATACAAGTTTAAGTGAAAAGGATTTTCATGGTGATATACTATTTAAAATATAACCTGGTCACTTTCAACCAGATTCATTAAATATGCAATGCCAAAATAATTTGTATACCATAAGTTTTGACTTCCCAAACCTTTTATCATTTTGTCTATTTTTCTAGATTAAAAGAACATTGTAGAAAAGAGAAAAAGTTGTTTAAGTGTATATTACACTTATATATTTACTAACATTCTGACTGATTGGCAATCTATGAGCTTGCAGTTTATAAAAAAAAATAAAAATTTTCATGAAACTGGTTTTAAGTCAGTGACCACTTTTAACCCTCAATCTAAGGCACTAACAGAAATATCTTTTTGAAGTTACTGACTGGTTCCTGCAGCAGATTTAAGTGTATATCTAACTGATTTTAATCACTAAATGTGAAAAGCTTGTAAAGTAGACAAACAGTAAAAGAATGTATATTGGCACCAAACCACTTGTAAAGATTAAACTGGAGGTAACAAGAAAAAGTAAAATGGTTGGTTGACTGAGTTCTCTTGCAGATAATTTAGTTGAGGCTCCTAGCTGGCAACACATCAACAACAATGCCAGGAAAAGGAAGAAGTGCAGTAAGCTACATGTTTAACAATTGAATAATAAAAGAAAAATCTGGTAGATATTCACTTACAAAGAAAGAATAGTAATGTCTGGAACAGACCAAGTAAATTAGGTGTGTATTAAATAAAGAATCATTTCTTCTTTATGATATTTGGCAGTATATCTTCATGACAAGAAGCAAATTCTATTCATCAAATGAACTAAACAAAATATAATTTAGTGATTAATTGGGTTCTCCTTCATTTTACGTTATTGATTTGTTATCTTAAACAATCAAATCATAAAAGAAAAAAAATTTCAAAACTACAAATAAATTTAAGGAAAACAATGTCTATAAATTGTTACTGATGATTCAGATTTGCTTCATATAAGAATGACAAATTCTACTCATGAATATAGGAAAGGAAAAATTTAACAATTCCTAGATTGTCAGAGGAAAAATAAATAGTTGCATAAAAACAAACAAGATACTTTAAACCTTAAAGAATGGTTTGATATTTTAGAATTTGGAGTATATATTGGGCCGTCAAAAAAGCTTGTTTAACTGCTTCCCCACCAATTATTTTGGGAAAAACTTCATTTTCAGACAAATGTTTTTTATTTGTTTTTAATATAGTAACTAAGAAACTGAGGCACCTTGAAGTACCTGAACAGTGGCTAACACCTCTACCAGACATATACGTTGGCAATTGGATTTGTTTCAAGCTCAGAAGGGCATAAAACGAATCCCGATAGACATATATACACACGTCTGTAGCTGGTTTTTGAACGTTATGTTTTGAATGTGTTTATTTGTCATGTCTGAAAAAGGCACTTTCAGTAAAAACGTATATACATGTCTACACCAGAGAAAGGGTTAAGTAAAAATTACTTGGTATTAATTTCATTGAACAATATAGTCACCATTTTGTTATATCTTTCAAACATTTTCATAGTTTTTTTCCTTTTATAAATATTTTATGTTAAAAGAAAAAAAAATGGCCATATGCTCAAACTATCTTTTACAATTTTCTAGAGAACTGACATTTTCATTAAAACAAATATGAAAAGTCTAAAGTAAATAATCTACAGATGCAATATCTATTGAATGTGATGAATGTATGAAAACTTAGCAGCCAAACTGTAACAGTTTTTGGCTAGTCTCCAAAAAAATATGCCATCCAGTAATAGAATAGTTTACCAGTTTTAATTCCAGATTAGTTTTATTATTTGGCCTAATTTAGAAAAGTTGAGGAATACCTACAGTACTACAAAATGTCACCACTTTTGGATAAATACCAGAATTTGGTTATTGTTTGTTCATTCCTGATCTCTTGTCTTCTATGCTGGGGTAAATTCTGTTTTTCATTACCCATCAAAATATATTTAAAAAGAAAAAGGAACATTTTCATTACATTTGAATAACAAAATGCACATGGAAATATAGTCCAGCAGGTTTTGTCTTTTTTAATATATACTGAAGCTATACATTAAAACAACTATAATAACTAGCATAAATGATTTTCTGCATCCAATTGGGACAAGATGATGACATTGATATTGTTTATTCTCCAGTAATGTTCATTTACTGTCAACCTCAAATGGTTGACCCAAAAGTAGAGCATCATTCAGAAAGTCTCCATGAAATTTTGCAATCCACTTTGACATTCACAATACTTTCTCGTATCTTCTCCATAAACTACAAAAATCCTTTTAGTTTTCAAACTAGTTTTATTTTTCTAAAAATGAAAGTTGATTATATGATGAAAATACTGTTTATTTTCTTCCATTTTCAATATTAGAATCAATAAACAAAAACACATGCCAACATGAGTTGTCAAAATAAAATTAGTCATTCTAAATGCCATCTACAAAAACAGAACAAATTTTTTGGCCAACCCCGTGGTAAATGTTAGCAAGGGGCAGAAACAAAACCACACAGTATTCAATGTGATTAAAGAAGTATGTTCAAAAAGAAATGCATTTGTTCAACCATTTTGTATATGATCAACAAACATACAAGAGATCAGATTTTAATTTTATAGTGAATGAAAACCAAGTACTCTGAGGACTTTGCCGAATGCAAAGAATAACATTAATTTGTCTTCTATGTGCAGTGTCCTTTCAGGACTTTGGTGATCATGGCTCTTCAGAATTTCCTATCCTTTGTAGCTCTTAACAAATTTTGTCTTTTTGTTATATTTTCTAAACCTTGTTCTACCATCCATTTACTCAAGCTTGCTAGGTAAGTTATGTATTGTTTTCCTCTGTCACTCTTGCCATTAATCTGTCCTGTGAGTATCAGATTTTCCAAGCCCTCTTTCCTCATTATGTGCCCTAGATCTATCCGATATACACATGCATAATAAAATGTTTAGGATTCAATTATTTTTAGGAAGGGTTAATCTAAAAAGCTATAAATCTTGAAAGTATCAATTATAAAATATCAAATTGATGTGACCAAGACTAGAATTAGTTTCCTGATAGAAAAAGAGTCTTCAATAAATAAGTTTTAGCCTCAAGTTATGACTATATTGGAAAATGTTTCTTATCCTTTGTGAAAGACAATATAATTGTATGAAACGGGATATCTAAATTATACATATTGAAAGAGAATAAAGACATTTTTGCTAAATATAAATAGAGATAAATGCTAAACGTTTTCATTCAAAATAGAAAAAAATCTCATTAAAGTAAAATTTGCAGATTAATTTTTGGTAAACAAATGAATACATTTAAAATGGGAAAACTTAATAAAAAAATATTCAGTTACATTTTCTTAAGTCACATATAATGAAATCCGTTTGATGCATAGTAATTTTTACTTACACTTAGAATATCAAGAAAAACAAAGTAATTTCCTACTGAGAATTTTTACTCAAAAGAAACTTAATATACTCTAATTCTCTTAAGGATATACTTAGCTCATCAAATTTTCATAGAAGACATTACTCTTTTTAAAGCAATTCACTTACAAAACCTGAAACATGACTGAATCATCAGTAGTGGATATACACACACAGACATTATGAATATGAGTGAAATAAGATATATTAAAAAATATAACAGAATGAAATAGCACTGCTGCTAAAATATAAGAAATACAAATGTATGGTAAACAGAAAAAGAATAGATGTCAAATTGATTCTCGTAAACATATGCATATATTTACCAGCCTGTAAAATGTACTCTTTTTTTTTTTTTAACAAGGACATTTTTAAGACTACAGCTTAAAACTCAACCTTACCACTTAACTGTATTACTCAAAGCTTTGTTACATGACCTTCCATCAATAATGTTAAATGTTTCTCCCCATTCAGTTTTATGACAGACTAAGATAAGAATAGTAAATTATCCATAATTTTGCATTGAATGGTTTAATATTTGAAAAATTTTATTGGTGTGCAAATAGATATCAGCTGAATATAGAATTGTAATCTGGTTTATTTAGTTAATAGGATTCTAAGATTTTTAGCACAAATTCAAGAAATAATATAATACACTCACTACACTTATGTATATTTGCTTACACATTGACAATTAGCCTTTTATAAAGAGAATGTAGCCTCAGCAAGTCATTTATTCTTTAAATTAATCACAGCCTCTTGGATCCAGATTTACGCAACTTATTAAAAAGGATGTCACAAAATAAATAAGGTTTACATTGATCCTCCCCACCACTTAGTTTTCAAATGGTTATCCAACTATTAACCAGACTGTCTTTCTCATAACATTACAAATATGAAGCAATTATAAGTCACTATTCCAACATAATTTGAAACAAGGATTTTCCAGAATTTCAATACAAAGAACTTCTAAACAGGTATTTTATTTATTTCCTTTTTAAAACCAGCCAATTTTACCTTACTGCAGATTGGGAACTTTATAAATACCCATGGTAAAAAGATTAGTTGTAAGATTTTTAAACTATCTACACATGAAAAATCCTGTAATGGAATTCTGCCAAAATTCTAAAATTGAAAGTATTGTCTGTTTCCCATATATAGGAGAAAGGTTTAAATTTCCTGACAAAGTTTAGGTTTATAAAAGAAAAGACACTGGCTCTGAAGTAGAGATAACATTCTTTCAGAAATCAGTCTAATAATTTTTCCCAAATCTGTGATGCAACCAATGATATAAATATTCATATAGATGCAGACAACAATGCATCCCCATAATACATTTTTTAGTACAATTAAATGCATCCTCATATCTGCATGTATGAAAAGGTTTTTTTAAAAGTAATATTTCTCAATTTTTATTTTTCTAAATTAAATTTACAAAATGAAAATAAATTTCACACAAGTATGAAAAAGCACAACCATCAGCTGGATTAGGGTTAAGTTTTTAAACCTTTTCAGAATTTTTAGACAAATTTGTATTATATTTAAGATTTTTCTCCCCATTTTGAAATTATAGTCAGAGATACAAAGTGTTACTTTAATTGGATGCAAACTTAGGAGAAAAACCATGTTTGAGATAATAAACTAGCTAAATATCAATTGAGAGTAATACTTCATTAGGTGAGAATATGTAAAAACAAGAATACAAATCAATAGAGAATTTCTATATACAGACTGAAGGATAATTGTTCATCATAATAGAGGAATGCTAGGAAAACATGCCTTACAAAATAAATAAAAATTTAGGAAATAATTTACTAGATAATTATAAAAAAGAAAAAAAAAGCACTTGTTGCTATTATATATTAAATGCATATAAATATTCCAATATATAATGCTTGAAGGAGGATTTAAATCAGCATTTTATATATTTTACTTATGTAAAAATCAAAGTATCTCCAAGATTAAAATTATTTCTCTTCTCATTTTAGAAAAAAAGAAAAAAAATCATAATAAAAAATTAGTTAATTAAAATACAAAAGAATTAACACACAGAGAAAGATTAGTTTCATCATTGTTGTTGTCACAATGATTAGGAAAAACTACATTAGTTAAATACTTTACAGTCAGTATGCTAAAAATAAGGGTATATACATTTGTATCAAGTGCATGTTTCAATAACATTAGATGAATGGAAAAAAACAAAAAAAAAACAAAGCCAACCTGTTTTTGTGGCTCTATGGTATCAAGCAAATGTATTTTTCTCTTTGAAAGAGCCATATTAATAATGAGAAGTACACTGACGAGACTGTATCATCATCCTGTCAGATTCAAAGAACAAAGCAAAAAACGTGGCCAATGCAGGGGGCAAGGCATCCGAGAATTTATAACTCCTGACTTGTATATGTTCAGTTCAAAAACAACCTGCCACAAATAGTCTCCGAGAGTAGGCTAGCACAGATGGAGTCCACAACAAAAGGAAAGAGAGTTCAGGTGGGAGATAGGTATATGACAGTGACCACTAGTACCAAACAAAACAACGCCACTACAGGTAACTGTTGAATAACTACTTCTGAGATATTCACATACAAAAAGTTGATTTATATCAGTAAATAGATATATGGGTTGGTTCACAGATGTCTTAACATCTGATCTTTCTCTCTCTCAAAAGAAAATGTTGCTGCTGCTAGGGTAGATGATGGTAAAAGTATTGAGAGTTAGAAACCAAGACGGCAGGAGGTAAAAGCAACAGATTTTGGAAATAGAAAGGAATGCAGCCAACTTTCCCCTTCTTATGCTGTCAGTGTGCTCCTACTCATCTACATAGCTAAACAAAGTTTTATTCTCTGCATGTCTACAGAGCTGAAGACAATAAGCCCAGATATTACCTCTAATGATCAGCAGAGAGAGAGGAGGGAATATAACCATTCTTGCAGAACCGATACAGTAGACAGGAGCTAACAGAGAGACATCTGACATACATTGACAAAAAGGAAATAAGAATCTAATCAAGACAATAAGATTAATAATAAGATTAATAGATGAAAAACATCTAAGCTTTTATGAGAAAAATATAAAAGCAATAATTTTTATTGAAAAATATACCCACAAGTACTGAGAATGTGGAAAAGCTCAAGTTGGCATTCTTGCCAGATATGCAACTTGAACTCAATGTCCTTGAGAGATTCATAAATAACTATTTTTACTTTTTTTCTAAATAAAAATGTTTGCATATTTACTAAGACATATTTATCCCAGTCAATTCTAATCAGATTTTATTTTAGTGCTGTCGATTAAAACTCTTACATCAATCTTAATAAGAATTGTATATGTAGAGAGAGCGAGAGATGCAAAACAAAAGGAATAAATAGATATAGTCACAGAATTTTGTATACCTGTCTAACTAGTTTTTAATATTATTTTTAATGCCATGATCAGCAAGTTATCAAGTAATAGTGAAAGGTTAATTAAAATCTTAATTCAAATGAAATTTCTTGAAACCTCATCAGCTCATTTGGTCTGATTCCCTAAACTTTAACAGTTCAGAAAGTTAAAAAAAAAAAAAAAAAAAAAAAAAAAAAAATCAACTTTACCATTTCAATTTTTTATAGTGATAAAGAAAAACTAAATTTCAGATTGTGATAAAATTCTTAACATGTGATATTAACAATTATAAGATAAACCAATTTGGATTAGGAATGGTAAAATTTTCAGATATTACACATTAGAAAGCATATTTTTTAAAGTTAAATTTGGAAATAAATTATTATTCCAAAATAGACTACAAGAGCATTTACATGCATAAAAAAATCTGTGTCCAATTAGAGTGAAAAAGCAAGTTTAATGAAAAATTTTCTGATTAAATTTCTAATGAAAATCAAATCTATAAGCTAAAACAAATCATGATTTGTAACAACTTTAATATATATTATTTACATTGTTGTTCTCATCTTTATTGCCATATTCATGTTTCAGCCGGTGTACATGCTAGCCTTCTTCAAATGATTGGAATTTCAAACCAAGCCCTTTATTTGGGTTCAGTTCAAAATGGGCCTTCTCAAGTACACATGACCCAGTGGATAAAAACGTTGGTTAGATTCAGTGATTTGACCCAAAGAATTTGAGTTCAATACTTGACTACTGAAGTTGTGAACAAAAACCTGGAGAGTTGAGTTAAAAGGAAGATAACTGCAACATCTGGATGAAGAATGGCATGTGGAACTAGAACAATCTACCCTGGTGGGTGAAATAAAGGGTCCAGTTTAAAATTCTAATTGCCTGTAGAAGGCCAGAGCATACAACAGCTGAAACGTGAATATGGCAATAAAAATGAGGACAACAGTTCGAACAATGTAAATAATTACAATACCCCATTTCAGAAATACAGATAAACTTTGATAATAATTTTAAAAAAAGCTTTCAAAAACTAGCTCATTTTATAATTTTATTGGTAAAGAAGTATTTGGTACAATGAAGCTTCCAAATATATTCATTTTCAAGTGTAGCAGTTAATTTATTTCAATCTCAGTAGCCTAAGTTTTGCAAAAAATTAATAGATAATAGTTAAAAATACAATGAAATCTTTATTGGAACTATATTATTACAAAATCACCCAAAGTAAAGACCAATTTCTTTATTATAAAACATACATACATATATCCTTTTAAGAAATGCACATCCCCTTGTTCAGATTTTTCTCAAAAGACCATATCTGTTTGGTTTCATACACAAAATGTAAAAAAAGCAATTTCTTAAATAACGCTTGAAGTAATAAAAATGTTAGATTAAAAATAAATCCATTAATTCTTTAGAAATTGCTTTGTTTATATTTTGGATATAAAACAAATACAAGCTTTCAAGAGGAAAAAAAAAATCATTTCACATAATTAGAACACCAAAATTAAAGTGATCATCATATTTATAAAAAAGGAAAAAAAAATGAACAAATCGCAAAGAAAAAGATCAGTTGTGAATATATTTGTGCCAATGTTAGATGTTTACTCTAGTTAAAACTTAAAATTATTGCATAGAATAGATTTTAGAATTCATATTAAAATCTATTATGAAGAAAATAACCTTTAACAATAAGTATTTTTTACAATAGTGAATGCAGTGAAATAGCTTTAAAAGTATTAATAAGAAGCAATTATTAACTCAACAGTGGGGGATCAGAGAAAAGATAAGATTAGGTAATGATAAAAAAAAAACCTTATCACTATTCCATCTATCTATAAATTTTGTTTACAATCCTCTAGAGAAATCCTACTAATCTTAGTATTACGAAATTGATATGTAAAATAATTAAAGCAACTAATTTAAAGACTTCTGAATGAATAGCTTCATACAACAGGTAAAAATGCTTATATTTAAACCTTGTTATGAATCGATTGACTAAAATTTGAACTTAAAAATGTTTTTTTGATATCTATTTTGTAATTTTATATTTCTAAAATTAGCAAAACAAAACCTGCACTGCAGTGTGAAAACTTCCCAAAATGTATTCCCAAAGTGTTTATCTATAAGACTGTATAACTTTTACATGAAAAATCCCTAACTTTTTTTTTTATTAATCATTCATTATCATCTGGATAAAATCCAAAAGAAGAATCTGCAATATTATTGGTCTTACCCTGGCATCTCTGCTTCAGACACTTTCTTACTGTTGTAACATAGCTTTCCTGTTCCTTTTCTATGAATACTTTCATGGCAATTCTTCTAATGAAATTTCTATGGTACCTAGACTTTATTAATCTAAGTGAAGTACTAGGTTGGTGGAAAGATCTCATCATTATACAGTTGAAACGGTTAGATGTAACCATAAGTTTTATGCTAACACTTTCTTCCACTTCTCACTTGTGGAACTGGCTTCATGCTTTCCAGCCAACTTTGATCTCCAAAAATTTAAATGCAATGTCAATCGTTATCTTCAATTTTCTTAATTCTTGTTCTTTTATTCTTCTGTCTTAATAGTGTTTTTCCTCATATTCTCAGTAACTGTCTTAGTAGCTTTATTGCCTTGCTTGGGGTAAAATGATTAAAATTATATATTCAATGCATCTAAATCCATTTAAAGAAATCAGGCTTTTTTTTTTCTTTTTTTAATCAATGGCAAGTATGAGAAAATTAAAATGAGAATATTGTATTTGGCAGAGGTTAGATTAAAAGAGGTTATATAAGGAATAAAAATTTTTTAAAAAAGTAAGGAAACACACACCTGAACCACCAACAAACAGATGTAAATACGTGCAAAGAACTAAATAGAGCAAAAACACTCACTCCCATTGTAATTGGTTGCAGAACTAGGAATATTCCTGATGGGTTCTGCCAGGGAAAAGAAAATAAGCCAAAAGATCTATAGAAATTTTTTTAATAGATGTTTAAATTAGCTAAGAAAAATTCTCAATGTAAAAAAAAAAAAAAAAAAAAAAAAAAAAAAAAAAAAATCTAATGCACTATCAGATTAAATTTTTACTCAAATTAGAAAAATGTAGTAGATTATTATGTGTTTAGGGAAAAAGCAATATCTATATGGGCCATATGGCCAAGAAACTTATATATTGTTGCATTTGCATATAAAGACAAAATAATTTTTTTAAAAAACACAGAAGTTAGAAAAAAAATGAACATATTGAAGAGCATTGAAATCCAGATGCTAAAACTTTGAGATATAAAATACTTAATTCATGTTTTTGTGTTGTCCATTTTTGGTGGAAGTTAATGGAACATTTCAGAATTAATATAGATCTAGCATACCAAACTCAGTTTTCATCTAGGCTATTTGAAACTATATAACATTTAAATAACTTTAATGTTTATAAATTAACTGATATCTCACCTGAATTTCTATCAAATTAGGCTAAAATAAAGATAGAATAGTCATTCGAAACTGATAGCAATCAAAGAATACTGTAATTTATAAATGATCACTACATATAATTTAACTAGTATATCTGTAATAGTCCATATTCTGAGAATACCCAAATACTTCTATGCAGAAAAGAAAATATATTAGGATTTGGTCATCAATATTCATGAAATTTCTAATTAGTACATAATTACTTTATTCCACTGAGATGAACTGTCAATGATACACTTCTAGAAAGATCATATTTCCAATGTCACTTATTGCAAATGAGTGAAAAGGACAGTATAAAGAAAAGAACTTCATTTATACTAAAATATTTTACCAAGTCTTTGTGCATGTCCTACTTTATTCCAGAATAGATAAATCAAACTAATTACAAGTAATACTGCAAAGTTAAAGTACTGACAAAGAGCATAAGTCCTATAGTTAAACTGTATTGGTGCACAAGATAGGTTCATGATTGCGAGTAGATGGAAAAGCAATAAAAGGCCATTCCATTCAGATGTAGAATCAAGATGAATTTGGAAATTAATATAAATATCAACTATAGAAAACAAACTAAGAATTTTATCAATAAATGGCAAAAATGAGAAAATGAAGATTCTATTTTAAGGATAGATAATGGAGTTAAATATTTGACAAGAACATGCAAGTAATTAGACATTTTTTCTAACCAAAAACTGATGTGCATTTATGAATATTTTCCTAAAAGGATTAATTCATGTGGCAATACCTGAAGAAAATAGAAACTTTAGAGTTTCATTAAGCTTCTTTTACCATGGAAAACAGAAATTAGTGCACTTCATATACATTTTTACTTTAGTAGGTAACTTTCTCTTAAATTAAAATTGCACTCTTTAATTTGAAATTAAGTCCAGAGTATGACAGATTCATTGAGCATGATATTATGTAAAAGATGCCTTTTATGTTTGTATATTCTTTCATTTAAATTCTTATATACCTCACCTACATATTTCTTGTGACAGTTATTAGTCTATAGCATAAATTCCAGCTTCAGGTTTTAGGTTGTTTTTTTTTTTTATTTTAATTAACGTTCATATAGTTTTAAAATTAGTTGTAACAAACTTTAAATTAAGTTTAGCTTTATCCTTTCAATTGTAGTCATGATCAAGTTGATACATACTATAAAGTGTCTAGTTTTATTAATTTTTTCAATTTTCATAAACTTGAAGAGTCTTCCATTTTCCATTATGTAAGAAAAAGTTAAAATATTGAACGATTTGAAAATTATTTTTCAATGTAAATATTGAGGGTTAAAATTTGCACCAATTTCAGAGTCATCCACAAAATGCGTGTCCAGATTCCTATCACAAATCACCTGTTTACTATCACAATATAGGAGATTTAAAACAACAGTGACAAAGACAAAAGCATTGGGAAGCAGAACAAAACCAGCTAAACTGTACGTCTAGACACCTCAGATGCCAGAAATTTTAAATTTAAAGTTTAGCATTCCTACATCTTCAACATGCTTCTCAATGTATAATTATAACCAACATTTTCTTATATTTTCGCCACCTCCCTCTATATATACAATTCCATCAAATAGAGCATTAGTCTGATGAAGTCCTTTCCATTTTGTCTTTCAATTACCTGCCAGTAGTATGATTTTATAATATACATACATATATATATATATATATATATATATATATATATATACACACACAGAGGATGCGATGGATAAATTGTCATCTAAATGAACATACTAACAGATATATTTATCAAAATTACACAAAAATATCTTGAAATACTAAAGAGTAAATTTATCCGATAAAATTGCCATTGGCTTCAACCACAGCTTCCAGACAAATTCGGTATCTTCTGCAACTCTTCTGGATGGTCTCCTTGTCTAAGTTGGTGAATGCTGCCATAATCCTCACTTTTAGTTCATCTTTCGTGTTACAAGAAGTTTTGTTGGTCACTCGCTCAACTGCACCCCATACATAATCAAGAGTGTTGCAGTCTGGGGAGTAAGATGGCTAGATGTAAGATGTGATGTGGTTGCAGAAATTGTCTGACAGCCATGACTGGGTTCTCTTGCTTGTGTGGCATGGTGCAGAGTCCTATTGCCAGACATGGGGTCTTTCAACAGCCACCTTCTTGATCCAGGGCAGCACTCTCTCCTCAAGGCACTTGATGTAGGCCTCCATGTTGAGTGAGGCCCTGTGGGAAGATGAATGGAGGCATAATGTCACTATCACTAGTGATCACTTCAAACACCATGATGTTGACTGTATATATCATCCAACTCTTTCCAAATCCTCTGCAGTCTCTTCAGATTGATTCCCAAACACTCTGAAATGTTCATATTGGAGCTTCTGGCATGAATGCTAAGCAATACAGCATGGCGTTTCCAAATTTCTGTCAGAGTGAATTGCGTCATGGGGCTCTTTTTCTCACAGACGATGCCCAACTGACTACAATACTGTGCAGTTGACAAAATCAAAAACAAACAATGTGCTTGCATGAAATTAAAAATATAACTGATTAATTTTTTTAGTCCAATATTTCTTATTACTATAAACATTTTACCAGGTACACATTTGATTAGACATACCTATTTTGTTTTTTGGATTTTAAAAATGATATGATTAACAACTGGCCTAGACGATCAAAAGACTTATGGAAGAAATTGGCAGGGTTTGAGCCTGCATTCACTTTATCTTGGAAACCACCTTTTAGCTAGATATGCCTTTACTGTTTGGCCACAGAGGCCCTTACAACAATGGTGGGGGGGTCAAATCACCCTTTTAAGAAATGTACATCTCTTGCTGAGATTTTTCAATGTATATATCTGCAAACTTGTATTTTTGTCCTCAAAACTGTAGACAAAGTCATTTGAGCATTTAATGAATTCTTTAATCAAATATTTCTTATTACTATAAATGTTTAGTGGATAAACATGCTTGAGTAGACATTAGTAAAAAAACATTTTCTTTAATATGGCTTTTGATGGTCTAGTCCAATAGACATTAATTAATGTTTATAGTAATGAAAAAATAATGCTGAATTAACAAAAAATCCATTAATTGCTTAAATTACTGTATTTACATTTCTGCTATATAAAAATAAAAGTTAGCATATATACAAGCCAAAAAGTCCCAATAAGAAATTTACATTTCTTAAAAATGGTAATGGAGCCTTCCTGTAAAAATCTGTGGCTGAATGGTAAAGGCATGCTTAGCTAAAAGGTGGTTTCCCCTCATAATGGGAATGCAAGTTCAATCCCTGCTTTAGTAACACTTGATAATCTCTGGGTTCACATGTTCATTTCACTAGAGGGTGAGGGGAATCATGTACCCACTAAAATAGTAATAAGAAATAGGTGAAGTTTAATCCATTTCCCATTCTACTTGAAGTTATTTTGGATTAGATATTTTAAATTTATTAAATTCATATTTTTAAACTATTTTATTTTCATTAAAGACATTCATCAGACCTAAATGTATAGTTTTTGTGTTGTATGATAAACAAAATATAAAGCATTATGGGGATATAGAAAAGCAATTATAAATACAGATTGGTATAATATACTGTTAATTTAGTACTTAAATTAATGAAGCAAAATTCACTCTTTAGCCGAATAAAAACCAAATATTTTACAATCTACACAGAAATTCTAGATCTTTATCTCATTAGTAATATAAATGATCAATAACTTTAATTTTTAGAAAACAAAAAGATAAACAAATGAAAATAAAAGTAAAAGCCCATGCTATTAAATAAAAATCAGAAATAGCAGATACTGATTACAGAAGACAGTAAAAACTAACTAAATAAAATTGCTGAAATTAGTATATGAAAAAGTTTTTGACTAAGATCATCTTAAAATTAAGGTTTGTTTTTCTGTTCTCTTTCAAGTGACAGTATAAAGTTCAATAATTTTAAAGATTCAAATATTTTCTTAATATCAGAAAGAAAAGCATTTACTTAATTACAGCTTGACTGTATATAATCAGAAATTCAAGTCTTGTAGTCAGATTTACGTTCAGGTTTTTCTTCTGTTAATCTTCATCTTGACTGGGACATCATAATGCCACAATCATATCCCTCTCCCTCACCACTGAACCCTGTCTTATGCTTTAGCTTGCGTTTTGCTTTCATCTCTTCCAGTTCCATCATTACTGGCCTCTACCAGATAGGATTTAGACGTTTATTACTCATCCCAGTTGGAGTTCATCTCAAAGCAGTTTTAGATATTCTTTTAATAGGCATCCTCAGGGTATAATCTCACCATCATAACCTACACTAATATAAGTTTAATCATATCAGAAACTCTTACAATTTATTTTTATTTTCACCAATTAGCCTTTGTTTCAATTACTGCACTTTGTTGTGTTCTTCAAATATTACTAGGTGTGATGGTGTAGATGATTTGTACACCTTCAGTGAATGAAGGAAGGAGTAACAGTCCAGATAAGTAGACCAAGTCAGAGATTTAAACTTTTACAATATTAAAAACAAAGAATGCATTGCCATCTGAGAAGCTGAATAAGTATAAAATAACTTACTTGGAAATGAAGAATTATAGTCCATATTAAACCCAAAGTCAGCTTAGGGTTACCATCAACGATTTCATCAGCCCTGATATTTACAAGTTTGATCTGCAAAAAAAAAGAATATTTTTAAAATTAAAAATGGATTAAAGTTGTATAATAAACATAACTGAATAGAAATCATGAATGTAGAAAGCAAGAAAGGTACTCAAATAGATATTTTCAAGGCTATTGGAAAAGTAACAATATTGAAGGCAGACTTGAAACAATGAAATGAAAGAAAATTTGAAAAAGATACTTCAGAAAAACAGTTTAACGACAAGAATCAACAGCAGAAACCTTATCCAAGACAAACATATGAGCAGTAACTACAGCAAGATATTTGGTGCCCTTTTTAATCTGGACAATAATTAAAAAAGATTTTATCAAAGAATGAAGAAATTAATGATCATGTATAAAGCTATGCACTCCAAAGCTAGCATTGATAGGCTATATGTAAAATGGAAAGAAAGAGAAAGATATTTGCATTGAGGATTGTGTTACTTGTGTTATTAACACAATGCAGAATAAATAAAGATTCTTATAATTTAAAAAATTTAAGCAGAATTAAAGATGAGCCCAGAAAACTAAAAAAAACAAGCAAAAAAATTGGAAAAACTCTTGGGACATTTCAAAGAAACATTTATTTAAAAATAATCAGAAGAGTCTTTTCTGTAAATTTTACAATATTGAAGGGGTGGGGGGACTAAGGTTATTTTTTTTTATTGACCATAAGTGAATTAAATAAATGATGTGGTTGTATACTAAAGAATATATAGCAATAAGGTAATTGTAGCATTAACAAAATTTTCAGAATATGCTTAAGATAAATGTACAATGTGAATTTCAGAGATAGAAACATTATCTTAAATCATGATATAAACTCAAAAGAAAAAAAATATTGTAAAGTTAGTGTGATGCAAACAATGAAATTGCAAAAAAAGATTAGAACGGAGCCCAAAGAACAATCAAAATTGAAAACACTGTCAAGAACAACAAAAAAAATTGACTAAGAAAATCACAAAGATTTTAGTTATAAGTAAGAGTTTTGATCACCAAGGAAATATTTGAAGAAACTGGTGTTGAAAATATAAACAGAGAAAAAAGTGAAAAAGCAAACAAAGTAAATCGAACAAGGAAACCTTAAGTTGGGCAAAGAGTACATGAAAACTAATATCCCAACCATAGTAATTTTAGTGATGAATGAACAAGGAACTTCAAACTGAAGTCTTTAATCTGTAAGGATAAATTAATTATGCCAAAGGATATCTCATCTTGTCATTTTTTTTTTTTTTAGTACTGCTCAGTTATTGCTTGCCCTTTCCCACTGAGTAGTCTGATTATGAACTATCAAACACTTTAATCCACTAAACTATCATATACTTTAATACCAGCACTAAAAAAAAAAAAAAAAAAAAAAAAAAAAAAGATATTGTTAGACATGGACAGTAGAACTAAAGCAATCTACCCTCAAGATTAAATAAAGGCCCCTGTTTGAAATTCTCTATAGGTTACCTAGATCAACAAACACCTGAAGAAAGCTACAGGGTACAAAAGCCAAAACATAACAAAAAAATGGTGATATTAATCTGAATGTAAATAATAACTCAAAGGCACAAAATTAATGGAATGGCTTTCATTCTCTCTGAACACTAATTCATAAAAATTCCTTGTGGTTCATCAATTAAAAAAAAAAAAAAAAAAATGTATATGACAATACAAAACAATATTCAAGTGAGGAACATCTGAGAAGCAATAAAAAATGCTTAAGTAATGTTAAAGTTGAAACCGTAATAAAGTTAAAATCAACAAATGAACAACTAATTAAGGTTATAGAATTTTAATATAAAATAATTTATTCAGGTATACTGGATATTGTGTTAATTAAATATGCATTTCTAAAGGCTTTATATTTTGGGTCTATCTATAAATAAAAAATTGTTTACATAATAAAACCTGACTAAAGTTAATATTTTTAATAAGGATAAATATTATAAACAGACATCCATATCATGTATTGCTTATATAGATATAGCCCGAACATTTTAGAAACATCGATTGGTGATATCAATTATGAAAATATTCACTTGCATAATAAAATAAGAGTGTAGATGAAGTAAACAGCCAGACATAACTAGATATATACACAGAAAACTATAGCTTCTTTTAGTAATTGCAGACAGGTTTCAAGCATAGTGGTTTGTAAGTGAGAACTAAGGAATTTCTGAGATTCCAATAACCTAAAGTTATGCTTAACATAGAAGCAGAATTTGGAATAGTGCCGCAGATGTAACATTTGAATCCAAAAAATTAAAAAACCATCAGAATAAAACAAGACTCATACAAACAACATAGACTGAAATACCAATGTTAGCACTATATAAACCTATTAATATAACTTGGCATTTGCTTTGATTCTACAGTGCCAGAGTTGTTTGTTTAGATCAAATTTGATATTTTTCAGTTTGGTAAAAATACTCTAGTTTTCTATCTAATCATTACATATTGTAGCTATCTGATGAATCATAATTCTGCAATACTAAAATGTATTTACATAAATTTTTATAATTTATTATTGAAGACATTCAAATTCAGATTTGTA
Organism: Acanthosepion pharaonis; assembly: GCA_903632075.3. NCBI lineage: Eukaryota > Metazoa > Mollusca > Cephalopoda > Sepiida > Sepiidae > Acanthosepion > Acanthosepion pharaonis. The sequence continues at coordinate 755,723 of CAHIKZ030000019.1, forward strand.
ACTGCACTTATTTAGTGTATAGTCAAAGCACAAAAGTCATATGTTTATGGCAATATATCTTTTATAGAATGTATAAGCAGTAAAATATTATCACTCATTTACACAGGAGAAATAGTTATGAATAATAGCTATTATTATAGTTTTATACTTGTAACAAGTGTAATAGGCAAGAAAGTAACCTATAAATAATTATATGGTGGCTTAACACCAATGTGATAATCAAAAGCTAAAAATATCCTTTCCAAGTGACAAAACACTCATTTCAATTCATTGCCCTCCCCATCCTTGCCGGTTTTATACAAAGCAATAATTCATTGTCATATATATATATATATATATATATATATATATATATTCCCCTGAAAAGACTAGGATTTCTATTCTCCTTAGAAAGGTAAAACTAAGACTCAGTTACTTATACAAAGTCTACTATATTCTTATGACAAGACTAATTAATTTTCAGTTTGAACAATTTAAGTCTTATTATTTATCAAGTGCTTTGTTTTTACTATAATTTGATTATTTTTATATATATTTTTTATTCATTCATTTATGTATGTTTTTAGGAAAGGCCAGAGAAAATATCAAAGATTATATTTACAGATTTTATTAAAATTTATAATTTTTAATGAAATTTTACTACTGATTTTTTCCAGTTTAGATGTGGAGGATTGAAACTTATGATTACATATCAGCAAAAATTTTAAATACTCAGTGTTATAAAGTGAGAGAATTCTATTTTTACCTATTTCTGTAGTCTAGTGACATGGGTGGATAAACTTTTTTTTCTTTTTTTTTCCCAGAGGGTCACAATGTTTTTGGTGGGTTCATGGCAAGCCACAAGTATCAAAATATACTTTGATAATGAGCATACAAGAAACATTTTAGCAATGACAATTAATAATCAATAACCAATACATTAGAAATGGTGACTTGTGTCATACGGCAAACTGAATACACTAGGTAACACCAAAACGTTTTTCCCAAATTGAATGCAAAAATCATTGCCAACTGCTTTTAAGAATTTGCAAAAACTCAGAGAATTATCTGTTTTAAAGAAATTTTCAGTACTTATTAATAGGTCATTTTATTAGAAAACATTGGCGGGGGAGGGGTCAGTTTTACCCTACTTTTAGATATCTTGTGCACATCTTTTAATTTGTCAGGTGGTCATGAAATTTCAGTAAAAAAAATTATGCAATACCAAATGTGAATATACTGAAAATTCATCACAGATCTTATCAAAAAAATATAAATCAAGAATTGTTTTTGCAGATTTAGTGCTTGCATAATTTAAACCATTACTTTCCTTCAGAATTAACAAAAAATGAATATTTTTTTTCTAGAATTTATTCAATTTTTTCAGTGCAATTTTTAAATTCATCCCATTAGTAACAAGAAATTATGAGATTATATATATATATATGCAAAAAAAAAAAAAAAAAGTCAATTATCAGCAATGGTCAAAGCTAGATTGACATTTGAGGATATATTTTATATATGAAAGATTTACAAATTTCTTAACAGTCAAGAATATTAGTTCAATTAGTTTAGTCACATTTTAAAACTATTTAGTACATTTATATTCTTTGAGGAAAATATTGAATTTTTCTGCTTATTGGTCAGATAAATTAAGAACATCTATATTCAAGAAAAAAAAATTATCAACTTCTATTTTCAATTCAGCAGGTCAAAGTTGTATTACTGACAATATAAAGGGTTAAAATATTTTGAATAGTCAGAGTTTTTCTCAAAACCTCACTTATTGTAGTTAATAAAAAGTAAAGGTGCTTTTTTAGCTTTCCTGAAACTTGATAAAAATGAAGCACCTTGAAAAGGTCATGGTTCTAAAAATGTCAAAATATATTTAGCATATGACAACCTCAGGGAATAGATCCCATGTCTAGGCAATACATAATATCAGTTCTCCTCTTAGCAGATGTAACATACCAATCTAGCAACGCAGTCTATTATGTTATTTAAGTAAAGTATCTCTTAATTCATCCATTGAAGAAACGTCCTTATTAATGACCCACCATTTTTTGTGTGGGTACTAATAAATCTTAAGTAAATTATTTTTTAACAGGAACTACCAAGAAACAGGTGAGATAGTATTATCTTTTACAAAGCTGCTGTCTTTGCTACTGTATTCTACTAAACTTGCAAAACTATTACACTAGCTATTTTTCTCTTATCAATCTAGTTAGCCAATGAATGGGAAACTGTATTTTTTCAGGTGCAAAACAATAAACTAAATAAATAAAAAAAATAATGTCTATTTCACTATCTTCCTTATTCCAATGTTTGTTTTTTTTTTTTTTTGTTTTTTTTTACTCCCAGGAGTAAAGTTTTAGACTATAAATCTTGTTAGCCAAATAGTGAAAATGACAAAAAATAGAAACAGCAGAAAATATAGAACCAGATTTATGAAAGAACAGTAGCCATAATTAAACAATCATTCTGAATATTTGGAAATACTGTTTATGAGATACAAAAACTGCATCAGCATATATCCAATCAGTATAACCTCTGTAGATTTGTTATTGACTTAATAAAGAATATTTACCCCCAGGCAGAATTTAAACCTGTGTACCCTTTTTCTCAAGGGCAGATGCTAAATATTTATTGCCCAAAAGCAAACAACACACAATTTACATAACACTATAACATTGTGATATTTGCTTATTTTAATTTGGATGGGAGAAAAGGGGAATGGAGGAGACCAGCAGGCAAGAGAGAGAAAAATATTCAATATAAAAAGATAATAATAGAGGCAGGTATTAATTAAAATTGTCCGAGATGTTTTTACATCAGCTGTGAATACTATATTCATAATGTACATGTTAATAGAACATGCTGTCAAATAAATCATCAAGCATGACAATCATTAGTCAATATGTGTATAAATAAATACTGACTATTTAAGTTTGCATATGCATCACGCATATCAAGTACAAATGACTATCAAGTTAAATGTAAAAAGTGATCTCATTAATTTAAGATGACACAGATGTTACTATTTGAATAAAGTTAAATATAAGATACTCAATTAAAGGAAACAAATATATCTTTACTTTAAATAACTGCTAATAAGCAACTAATAATTATCAGGCTTAATACTGAATGAAAAAAATAATTTCTAAGAATGTGGATAAATCTTTGATGTGAATAAAAAGGTACTGAATAGTTGCCTGGTGACCAAGCTGTGCATAAATTATACAAAAAATAAAATAGAAACAATCCTAATGATTCATCTGTGCAAGAATTTTTTATCATAAAATGATTATCGTTAGCTCATTTGGAATAAGGATTAAGGTCTCAATACAACAAAAAAATGTTAACAGTAACTCGGAAGCATTTAATCTTATCAGTGCTAAAGAAAACGTACGAGCCCTACACAAGATTTATACTGATAAAAGATCCAAGGGAATAAGTAAAAGAAAAAGAGTGACATGTTGTTTATTCTGCTAATAATTATTTTTCAGTATGTAGTGTTGATTTCATAAAGTAAAAATGATATGGATTTAGATTACTATTTAGAACATAAAAATATAAATCATAAATTTTATCCTCAATCTCTGGTTAAAGGAAAACTGATTGATCTATATTATAATGATCTGATTTCTGCTTGTGGGTTTGTTACTACAGTAAAAAAAACTTTTTTAGAGCATTTTAATGGTATCATACTAACTTTAAGAATAAGGCAATTTCCAGCCTAATTTATTGGTGTGAGTTGAGGGTACATTTTGATAATATTATCAAGATCCAATTTCTTAAGGGAGAAAAATTAAATTAATATATGATTATTTTTTTAATTCTAATAGGACTGTCTTTAAGGAATTAACTATACAATACAATCATGATTTTTATACACAACTATCAGCTCAAATGCTTTTGAGACATCCCTGGTTAGACATTCTGCTTCTAAAATGTTACATGAAATAATATAAAAATATGTATTTTTGCATATGAGAAAATTGTTTTGCTTTAAGAAAAATCAACTTTCTATTGAATGGACAACTTTTATTTAGCAAATCATAACCTCTATTCTGTCAGTAGCTAAATAGTTTAAATATCATCAACTGATAAGAATCAGTCTAATGTCACTGTACCTCTCTCCCTACAAAATATAAAGAAAAATATTTTAAAAGTTATTTTTTCTTTTAAATCTGTGAAAAACACCAAGATTCAAGTTACTGTGAACAAAATAACTTTATCATATTGATTATAATCAAGGTACATATGGCAATTCAGTAATCTATATTATAATGATTTGATTACTGTAGGTTTGTTACTGTAACACAAAAATAGCACAGTCATGCAATTTTCATGAGTGCAATAATGCTGAAATGTTTTATATAATAAAACAATTTCCAGTTTCAAAGTAATTTTTGCTTAAAATTAAATTAAAAAGAGCTCAAAAGAGATAATTTCAAGTCTGTTAAATGAGGAACAAACAGGAAAGAATCCTTAACCTATCTACACTCTTCTGTCAGCCATAGTGGCTTACTAGTTACAATACCAATATAATGATAATAGTTTAGTAATAATTAGCATTTTCAAATAATTATAAAATCAATCAATAAGTGACATTGAGAGGTGGCTACCAAAGGTGACATTTAAATGCATATTTTTATAAATATCTATTTCATTAGGAGCTATTTGTTTCCTTTCATTTACTCTATATCACTTGTGACAGGCAACAGATGATACTTAAGTAGACCCAAGTACTATACAAGGAAAAATATTCATAAAAAAAAAAAAAAAAAAAAAAATCTAGGTTTTACAAAAGGGTATTAATCCACCTTCCTGAGTTAAATAGCAGGGCAGACAGGGCTCTCTTGCCTTGAGGTGGCACCTAGTCTAGGAGAAAGAAAAAAAATAATCCAAAAACCAACCTGAAGAAAGATGGGTTCTGCTTGGTTATCTTGCCCTAGGTATACCACTGTGACTATGTGGTGCTTCTATGACCGTAATGGATTAAGAAGATTCTTATAGTTCAACATTAAAAATCTATAATTTCAGTTGCACTAAGTATGCTGTTACCTTATAATAATAATAATAATAATATTAAAAAGCTAATTTAAAACAAATAAGAAATTAAACAGGAAATAACAGTCAAATTATTTTCTATTAGCAAATTGCTAATCAAACTGTACAATGGATCTTTTACAAGACACATACATAAAAGAAATATTTGTAAATAACATATCTGTCCCCCTTTTAAGATGAACAATAAAAGTAGTGAACTGTTATGTAATATTTGTCCTATATGGCAATGAATGCTGTATTATCTCCTCACAGATGACAAAGAGACTTGAAGTGACTGAGCAATGACAAATTTTTAGAGAAAATGGAAAGAAAAAGGACCTTTATACTTAGCATCAGAAAGAGACAGTTAAAATTTCTCTTTTCCAAGCCCTCTTTCCTCATTATGGAAAGAGGACTTGGAAAATTTTATACTCAAACAGTGAAGGTAAGAAGGAAAAAGTAAAACAATGTATGAGCTACCCTAGCAAGCATGAGTAAATGGATGGTAGAACAGAATTTAGGAGAGATAACAAAGAGACAAAATTTACTAAGAACTGCAAAAGACAGGAAATTGTGGAGTTGTGATCAGCAACATCCTGGGAGCACATAGAAGAAAATGATGTGCTTTTCTTTGTTCCACTGTGCAATGCAGTTCTTTGAAAGATTTACATAGACCATAAAATGGTATTAGCAAAATAGTAATAATTAAAACAGCTCAAGAGATTTAAACATTTTACATGAAGCATATTTCAACAATTTATAACATTTGTTATATTTTCAAAATATATGAACTCGAGATGAAGGACCCGTCTATGCTCAGTTAAGCATAAAAACTTAGATCACAACTGATTTATAATGACAGTAGAATGATTTCATAATGGTGAGCTGCTGGTAAGTAAAGTTATACAAAACTATTGGAGATTTTATATATTAATCCTCAAGAGTAATCCTACAACTTCTAATACCAAAGTGAAAGAAATGAAATACTGGCTCTTCTACAATATCTTTGTCATTCACATGCATGAAGGTATATTTTCAGTGATACCAGTTATGTGCAGTAACTGTGTAACAGTAATTTGTAGTATAAAATTTTAAAAAATACATTTTATTTGTTTCTGTTAAATTTCTAATGAAAAAAAATATTAAAATCATTTTTCAAAGTACAAATATCTTTCTTGTCCAAACATTAAGAGAGAAATTATAACTTTGTATAGAGCAAAAATAACATTAAAACCTTCCCCGGGTCCAAATTTATCAGTTGAACATTAAAGGATTTGGGTATGTTTAATGAACAAAGGAGGTACAGTGGAGTAATAGATAGCGATTCAGATTGAGGAATCAGAGAGCCGACTTGAATTCCAGTCAAATCCATTACATTCAGTTACATGCTAACACCTAGGGAAAGATGAATCCTGTTCTTCTCCCCCCAGCTATGGGTAAATAGCAGGTCAGACCGGGTTCTACAGACTTGGATGGCAACTGGTCTAACTCAGAAAGAAATAGTAACCTACCGTAGGAAAAAATCTGCCTTGTAAGTCATGTATCGAAAGATACAAGATCACCTAAGCGAGTATCATGCATGACACATAACTGACTTTAATGAACAAATAAAGAAAAATTTCCAATAATATATAAATAATAGATTTTAGACACTTTACCAGAGAGGGACTTTGATAACATTATAGACTAACAATAGATTCTTTTTTGCCATTACACACAAAAGCACTTATATTTTTTATATTTTTAATTAAAAAGGACAGCATGAAGTGCAATATTTTACAATTTATATTTTAATTATGAAAGATATTACAGTATTAATCAATCATGTTTAAATTATTAAGAGAGCTATAAATCATAATAAGCAGAACATGAAATTTAGCTTAAAGAAAAATATCAAATAAACTTACCCCTTTGTACCGTAGAAAGTCCAGTGATATTTGAACATTCTGCATTTTATGAAATCGCATACGACCTCTTTCTCTCGGCTAAAAAAAAAAAGAAACACATAAAAAATATTAATAACATGTAAAAGATAAATGTTTTATTTTACACACACACACATTTTGTTAATCCAACATTTTTTATTACTTTAAATGTTATTTTTGAGGGATACCTGTATTTGAATAGATGCTCCATTTATTTTAGACAGTACTGATTGTCTACCAATCAGCATATTTAAAAAAATTGATAAAACAGCACATTCTCTAAGATTTTGAGTACAAAGACCAGTAGACAAAATAAATACTGTTTATTTTAAACAGAGAATCTACTCAAATACTGGTATCTACTAAAATAATGTTGATGTTTATATATATATATATATATATATACACACACAAAATAAATCAAGTCAGTGAGTATTTAGCTAAATTAAAATTCAATTGGATGATTAGGACATTTTAATCATTTTCATATAAAAATTGCAACATTCACATTATTAACCAATACAAATTATACAATACTTCAAAATAAAACAGAATTTTAATATTTTTTTTACTATGATAATTGAAAGCTTTTATTTGCTATTTTTCCCTTTGCTGTTATGTAATAATTTAATATTTCAGTATTAGAATAGTCAAATTTGTTTACAAACTTTCTTCAGTTATTTGACAGCCAGTGTACATCTTACAAATATGGATGGTGGTAGAGATTATCACAAACATCAAACAGAACCAAAGTTTTCTCACCAGAATCTATCTTAAATATTTTTAAGTCTACCATTCATTCTTGCTTTTAATATTGCTACCACCTCTGGTCTGGGGCCCTTGCTATCTATGCAAAGAAGACTCTGCAATGTCATTGGCCCTGACCCGGTATCTCAGCTTCAATCCCTTTCCCATTCCTATAACATAGAGAGAATATACAGGGAAACTAAGTACTTTCATGGTAATTGTTCTGATGAACTTTCCTCTATAGTACCTAGATCTAATGAATTTAAGTGCAGTACTAGATTGGCAGTAAAGTTTTATTTTTCAGTTGAAATGACTATATGTAACTTCCAGCTTATTGCTTCCCAGTCAACTTTGATGCCAAAAATTTAAATTCAATGTCAACTGTTCTCTTCTGTTTTCTTAATTCTTTTTTTTTTTTTTTTTTTTTTTATTGTCCCCTCTCTTTACTAGCAGTTTTTCTCTAAGACTCAGTAACCTATTGTGTCCTAGTGGCTTTATTGCCTTGCTTGGGGTGAAATGATTAATAAAATTAAAAAATAAAAAAATAAGAAAAGTATATTTGCATAATTGCATAATGTAATTTTGTAAGGTAGTATTTCATTAAAATATTAGTTTACATTTCTTTAAAATGTCTTTACTTCAAGGTTTGAACCAGATATTTACAGAATGTCAAAAAATGATGATCATTTAATCAAAGTTAAGCAACATCGAGCCTGATCAGCATCTAGATGAGGGACTACTTGGAAGCCTCTACCACCACACACTGGGTCAGCATGGTAACGTAATGGCCCATTCTTCCCTATGAATGGTAAAAATAGAAAGGTCTGAGGAAGGCCTACATCCAACAAAAGGACAAGCCGGTTTAGATATCTATTTTTTCTCCTCACAAAGAAATACTCCAAATTGGCAAAGTTCAGTGACTTAAGATCTGCATTACACCTCTGTTGAAATTCTCATTAAAAAGACATATTAGGAGCTGATAAGGCAAAAAGTGATTAACATAAAATTACAAAGAGTCAAATATCAAGACATTTCTATATGCCCGACTTAACATTTTTGTTTATTCAAAAAGGGAAAAATAGCATTACAAGCCACTTTTCTACAAGTAAAACAGTTTCTAATTCAGAAAGCCTTAACAACTACAGAAAGTTTTTTGAAAATGTATTAAGACAAGTTTTATGGTCCTGATAGGGTACATGTAGAGCTTAAAAGAAAAAAAAAATCCTATTAGTATCAACAAAAGAGATTAACAGAGTTAGCAATGATTATATTGGTAAATAAATCTACTTTTACATTTTTTTTAATCAACCCAAACTACAAAAAATATTTTTTTTCTAATGCTTTTTTTCTAATGCTTTTTTTCTAATGCTTTTTTTCTAATTCTTTTTTTCTGACAAGTTAGTCCACTATAGGTGTAGATGTTAAGGTGATGTTATAAGAGGTGTGTTTGTTAATAGCAAAAAAACAGAATTCAAATTCTGGTTATAACAATTAAATGTTCTCTTTGCATTAACAACCTTGGAAAAGACATGGATCCATCTCTTCTTCCCAGCTATGGTTAAACAGCAGAGCAGACGGAGTCCTCTTGTCTTGGTTGACAACCAGTCTAGGAGAAGGAAAGCTTTGAATTCAAAACTGAAGAAACCACTCCATTATCTTTCCCAAAAACAGTCATGGCGATGAACAGTTTACAAAAATTAAAGATCAAGGGAACTGTGGCGAGCTATGACCACCTTTGTCCTGAAGGGACAGGTGTCTAGTATAAAGAATGAGAAGTTTGAACTTAAGTTCAATTAAGGAGTAGAAGTAGATTTGTTACAAATCACTGATGGTACATCTATAACTATTCTTAGAGATTTTTGAAAAAAAAAAGAAAAAAAAAAAGATTTTATATAGAATTACTTAATAACCACATTTTAGAATTCAAATCGAGATATTCCATATTACCCAGTCTGTTGCACCTTTAGTCAAGAAGGAGCACTACAGGATTTTTCAAAATATTTTAAAGAAAGCCTAGGTCTTTTTTTAACACTATATTTATGATTTATAAATACCACAGAGTAACTTCACTTGTAAAGCTAGAATGTTTATGAAAGAGAGATGTGTAAGCTTGATAAAACAATTTTCAAAAGGCTAACTTAGATTTTTTCAGTTATATGAAAAATCTCAACTTGAAGTTAATTGATGGATCCAAGTTTTCAGAGTATCAAAATGGGAAGCAGCAAAGATAATGAATTATACAAAAGTAAATCAGAAAAAAAAAAAAAAAAAAAACTTCTGGAGAAATCTTGACCATTCATAACTGACAGCATGTGTTGTGAGATTGTTTTTGTTATTGATTGGAGAACAATGAAATGCGAATATGACTGGAAAACATTGGAAGATTCCAGATTTAAGGTCACCATTATCATAAGCTAATAAAGAATTACTGAGGTTAACATTTTTTAAAATCATTTTCTATAAATTGTCAATTTGATTAAAAGATTTTTTTAAAAACAAGGTTCTACTGATTTTATGTTTTCATACAAGGATAAAAATATTACCTATTCCTCCATTGAATAATGAGAGGTTATTCTGATACTTTTGGTCTATCTTATAGGGGCATAGTTACATTACTGATAAATACTTATGTTGGTACTATCTAATTAGTGACAGGCTTTTTTTTTTGTTTACAAAAGGATTAGTATAGCTAAATTTTATTTTATGCAAAGTAAGTGAATATTGGTGCTTTGAAAAAATATTTTGTTTTAAATTTGTTTAATAATCTAACCTAATCCTTTAATAAAAAAATTAAAAATAAAAATTGGCTGTTGAGTACTCTTATGTCTTACTAATTCAAAGTGGTTGAAAGACCAAGTTCTTTGATAATTTTCTGTGAATGATAAGGCTCACCTGACAGAAACATTAGTTGATTTGATTAATCATAAAGCTTCAAAATTTGTTAAAGTTATTCACTAAAAGCCTCAAATTTAGAACAAACTGAAAGTAAAACTTACTAACATTTTCATAGAAAAACAATTATATCAAGTAGGAAAATCCTGTAATTTGAAGGGAGATTCATGAACATTTCACATTAATATACTATATTGGAATGCACCACTTAATAAATATATGCATAATATTGCAGCTAGAATATTTAAAGAAGTCAGGATCTAGCCTGAAGCTAAGTTTATGAGATGCTCATTGCTAAAAGGCAAATCAAAAAGAGCAAACTAACTTCATCCAATACCAATGACATCCACAGAGTATAGATCTTAATATGTTATTTTTTTTTTTAAAAGACATGTAATATGATTAGGTATATATTTTTTGATGTAGCATATTTAAGTAACCTTAATTATTGTGCAACCAGTAAAACATCTTTAAGAACATCCTTGCTCTGTTGCTATAATCAACTGAAATTCATAAGCCTATGTTTATTATTCATTCAATAATTCTTACTGAAATCTTGACAAGCAAAGTTCCTACTACAATTTTGGGTTTGGTATTTATGCAGATTAATTTGGTGCCAATCTTATGATAATTGACAATATATTGCTGCTTTAAATCATCATGATGGAATGCTTTTCTTTTTTTTTTTTGAAGTAGAGTTCTAGATATAAAAGGCTGCTTGAATCTCATAAGAATTGGTTGTGCTGTTTTGATGTTTGGGCCACTCAGAAAGGAACTTACAATGAACAGGCATTCTCCCATGGGATTACTCAGTTAGCAAGTGAGGTGGGATTAACTAAACCTGTCTACTGAGTAACTTGTCTGCATCACAACACTCTGCATCTGCCCATTTTTAACATTGTATACAAGTTTGTTTTTTGGTAAATACATGGCACCACTCAGGTACATCATCTCCACTACAGTCAAAAATTCTCCCTGTGACTTTTAAAAAAAATTTGGATGAGATTAAGGAAAAAGTGCCAAAGTAGCTGATGGCAACTCAAAATTTACTTTGCAGACTTATTTGAAAAGTCCTTGGGTAAGTGCATAAGGTCCTAAGGGGAATACTTTGAAAGACACTCAGGTGTCATCACCTTAGGCAAGCCATATTAAATGGGTGAATACTTTCCAGATAAATTTTCTTAAAGTTTTATAATTCCCAGAAGATAAAAATTTTAGCATTCCACTGAAAATAGGTAACATAATAGGTTACAAATATTCTTTAGTTTCAAATAAAAATAATTCTTAAAATCTTTGCAATATGAATTTTCAAAGGTGTAAAAAACATTCAGTGATTTTAAGTGCATCATTTTACAATTTTACCAATTATCAGAGAAAGAATAGATTGCATAACAAAAGTTCTTTAAAAGAAAAAAAGAATCTGAATGCAGCTCTAAAGAAAACTGCTTTTATTTTGTTATTAGAATTTTTATTTAATAGAATGAGAAAATAAGAAACCTACTTACCAATGTCTCATGAGAAAGAACCTCCAAGAGAGAGATTAAGTTGTGCCCATCTCTGAGATCATCAAACAGGTCTGTAATCCTCCTTTCAGCCTATAAACAGTGAACAAATATTTTCATGTTAGAAAATCAAATCACTTTAACAATATGAACCCGCCTGGGTTAAAAAAAAAATAATAAAATGAAAAGAAAAAATTATAGTAAGTACATGGAATTAAAAAGAAGTCATTTGAAAATAAATTATATATTTAATTTGTAATTAAATTTATCAGACTATATCCTCTACAGAAAAAAATTAATAGTTTGTATAAATTTGTAGCAAATAATAGATCAACAATTACAAAGACTTAACCTTGATATGTCAAGGACTTAAGGAGTTAATGACAGTGTCTATTTCAAATTACCAACCAAATTAAGTTAAAGATCACTCTGGGCAAAAAAAATGTACGTTTCCTTTTTATTTTTGTTTTTGTGTTTTCTAATAAATTCCCCTATACAAAAAAAAAAAAAAGACAATGTTTTTATGTAAATATTCATTAAACATTTTTTGTAAGTGATCAATTAGTGACGCATATTGCCCATAAAGCAGGTCTCATTAGTATAAAATTTAAACTTTATTAAATATATTTTAAGCGAACGGATCGCGTCTGTTATTTACTCGTAATTAAGTTAGAGTCAGTTATCTCCCTTTATTCGTCAAATCCTAGTACAAGCACTTGCTCTTTCGACTATTTAATAATACATTCATAATTTGTTTATTACCCAAGAGAATAATCTGTTGTTTTTATAAAATGTACAGTTTCTTAAAAATGGATTGGTAGTTGTAAAGTCATAACTAAAAATTCATCAGGGAGTAACATTAACCTTTAATGTTGCATCAACTATTTTTGTATGAAGAAATCAGAAGCACTTTCTTTCTCCCACACAAATTAATTACTTGTACAAGTAAAATATTAAATTTGAGTGTTTTAAATCAAACAAGTAGCAAAGGGAGAATGATTGAAATCTTAATGGTTGAACACTTAAGAAAAATTCTCCACAGAGTCAATATCTTATTCAGTGAAGTTACTTAACAACAGTTAAGTTGCTCTAAAAAATAAATAAAATAAAAACAACTTTCCATCACCCAAAATTTTCTTAATAAAAATAAACTTTAAGAAAAGCTGTAAAATTTATGTTTAACACCTGAATAATAAAAAATTTAGAGACAGATGCCAATAAATTTACCAAATCATTACCAAAATCTACCATGATGATTCCAAAAGCCACATTTTCTTTTTCATTACTACATCCTTTTATACTAGTATTTTCAGACATCAAAATGGTAAATTCTTAATTCTGGCTGTAGGAAATTAAGCAGCATCCCTCAGACTAAAATAGGAAAGCTAATAATTGCTCTTGGTGGTATGAATATGTATTCAGAGGTTGCTGATATCTGCAATAATTGTGTCATGCATTTTTTTTTTAATCCAATATTTGAGCAATAAAAATAGGTAAAAACCTTATAGGAGATAAAATTATATTCTTTTGTTTAAACAGGATATCAAGTAACTAATATTTTAAAATGAAAAAAAAAAAATTTACTGACTTATTAATGACATAACAATTCAGACAAGAATATCATTTGTTATTCTAATAAAATTCTTAATATTAACCACCAAATATTAAATCCACACACACTTAAATTGGTTTAAAAACTGATTGATAAATAATCGGGAATTTGATTTGTGATATAATTTACGACAGATGCAAAGAATCATTTATAAATTTGATAATAAATATGCAGATTTCATTGAAACAAAAAAGCAATATCAGTAATATTACAAATTTTGTTAATACAATACATTTTTAAAGAGTAATTTTTATGTTTGGTCATTTATAAAAAAATGATCACAAAAACAGTTTAGAAACAATTTCATTTTTATTACAGGCTTTATTATTTGGACCATGCTTTGGTTGTTTATTCATGTTTCAGTCATTGTACCCTCTAGTCTTCATCAGGTGTCTCTTTGTACTCGGTAACCTTTTTTGAATTTTGAACCAAACACTTTATTGAATCCACAAAGCTAGATTGTTCACATTTCATTTTCTATGCCTAGAATCAGTACCCACCAATCACATTGACCTGTGTGCCACTTGTTTGTGTTTTCATGTACCAGAGGCTATGATTTTTCAGCACTACCCAACCCAGGGATTGAAATCACAAATGCCAGAGGACCAAATATATTTTAACCAACACTTTAATCTACTAGCAATGTGACTCTTGGACAATCTAATACTGAAATTCTGAACTTTATACCTAATATCTATAGTCGGGTGGTAGGACTGTTCGAATGTTCCTTGTTGCCCAGAAGTTCCCAGATAATATTCATTTCTATGTCAGGCCTACTGAGAAGGTTGTTAGTGTGTAACAGGTGCACCAATTCTTTCAGTTGTCCTATCCTACTTCATTCCATATATGATCAGTCTTAACTGATTTCAATGTCTCACCATAGACAACCACTTTTCAATGTTCCTCCATCCTTATTTTTATGGAGCAGCTCCTCTTTTCATTATGTTTTCTTCCAAGGTGGGAGTGAGGTACTTATTCAGAAAAGTTATATCCAAAGAGTTTAACTGTTTTTGTATACTGTCCTGATGTTGACCACAGACCCTTTGTATCTTTAGATGTACTCCTTAGGTATGATAGACCATAGCAGATCTTTTATTGTTGTCCTCATCTCTTCATTATACTTGCAAGGTAGTTGTTACCCTGAAGGTTGTTTCTAATGTTGATCATCTGTTAGTAGGTGTTTGGGTCACAACTTATGAATTTGTCTCAATGTTAAAAGCAGCAGACAATTCCTTTCTTGGTACTGTATGAATGTGAGAAACAAAGTTCAGGTAATTTTTTTCAGGAAATATCTTACTAGTATATCCAAGCCATAAAAAATATGACAGCAATTGTTAGAAAATTTTAATAGTGAGATACCATGAAACAAAAGTTTTCAAGCAATGTATCAAGACTCAATAAAGTGGAGATAAAGAATTCCCAACTCAAATAGAGATCAATGAACCATTTAATTAATCCACTTTATATTTTTTTAGACCTTCAATGGTATCTATGATTCATAGATACCTCCTGGTATTATATAAATTGCTTTTTGCTCAATATTTTTTAATGTTAAACATTTTAGGTGTTTAATATCACAGTGAAATGGAAATATCTTTCAGAAGAAAAAGATTAGCAACTGAATAACAAAAACAGCAATGTTGAAGTTGAAGCAAAACAATCACTTAACAGACAAAGGCATCTGAGTGCCTCATATGATAGGCTTGAACAAATAAGACTACAATCTAAGAAATGTAGGAGTAAAGGAACTGATTAATTAAACTGTCTATTTTGTTTGGGAACTAATTTTGTCTAAATTCAGATATTTTATTTGTATAGATTGTTAAAACAACTAAGAGAAGTAATCACTTATAAATTTACTAACTTAAGTTGATTTACCTCCCTTTGCACTATAGATCAGACAGGAAATATAAAAACACACCAGAAATATGAAAATAAATACACATCGATAATTATTATATGGTTTGATGATATATGGAGGACTTGAACTTATACACTGTGCATCCAGAAAAGTTAGTCTTTTTTCTACTTCTTTTTTTCAATTGTGAACTGTATGGAAGATCTAGAGTTTACTTGATCCAGTAGTATTTGCACATTGTCCTGATGGATCCAGAGTATGAAGGTGTCATCTACATATCCAAACCACATGATTGGCTTTAGTAGTGACATTTCTAAAAGCCATTTAATTAGAGTATTCATTTACAGGTTTGTCATTATTGGAGATAATGGCAGTCCCACAAGTAAGTCTTCTTCCTGTTGGTATATATGTTTAACCCAATTAGAAGTATATTGTTTACACCTCCATTGGGTTATCTATTGGGACTCTCATGCAGTCCTAGAGAAGGGTCCAATTCTAAGCCACCAACAGAGCTTTATTGGTGAGAATCATGGTAAAGAGGCTCGCAATATCCAAGCTTGCCATCCATTGTGTAGAATTCTTTATATAGTACAGACACTTACCTGTTAGCAGACTGATCAAACTTACAAGGAATCTGTTCAATGAGTGACTATGGACCTCAATGTAATACAGTCTTTGTGAATTTTGGAAAAGCTAGATCTATGGTAGCTTACTGTAATTATGGGTCAGTTGTCTGTATTTATTCATCTTGAAGAAATCTAGGTTCTTGCTCAACATCTATGAGAGTTCCTTGATCTACAGAGTTAAATCCTTCTTTATCTTGCTGCAGCTGCCATCTCGAAACAGATTAGCCAATTTGTCTGAGTATTCGAACTTGTCCATCACCACTGTTGCATTACCCTTGTTTACTGGCAGTATGGTGATCTCAGTATTGTTCTGTAGAGCTTCAATAGCCATTTTTCCTCTCTTGTGATATTTGATTTGGGAGGATTAGCTTTCTCCAGTGCCCATCTCATTTTCCATCTCAACTTGTCAGCCTGAGTTTCCTCAATTGCAGCTAAGAATAGGATACAATTGTGGTAGTAAATTTGAGACTTTTGTTCAGCAATATTTGCTCAGAAATACTCAACTGGCATTTGCTAATATTGCTTCTTTCACAGGTTGATGAACATTGTTGTAACTCATATCATGATCTTTCAACCAGCATACTTTCTGCATTTGTCAAATTTTGACCCTCTCAAGCTCCTTCTTGTATAACTTGTCCAGTTCCTGTAGAATTGGATTTCTATTCATTTCCATTGTTATTCAGATTAGAAACTGTTCCATCTGGTCAGATGTTTTATGTTGGAATTCAGATTTTAGTGAGTGGCTAAAATGAATTCTTTCCCAAACCAGGGCATGTCTTACTTTTGCAACTATTTGTGCTCTTCTGGAATGGACAGATGTTGGTAAAGACAAACACCTGAAGAAGATCAGAGGGTACAATATTGTCAGTATAACAATCAAGATGAGCATTTTGGTCCAAGTAGCAAAGCATGTAATAATGATAATTTATCAACAAATATTCAGTCAATACTTTAATTTTGTTTTTATTTTGGATTGAAGATGAATTTAGTTAAACCACCATTAGAAAAAAAAGCAAGGAATAATCATATTTTGCAAATAATTTATAAAACATATACACATATTTATGCAGGTCACTATGATCATTTGATACTCTTCATTATACTGAAATGTTATGAAATGTATTAAGCAAATATTGGTAACACACAAACATAATTGTACATGGGAATATCAGTATGGTGAATGTTTAGATACATGGGATCACTGAAAGTCAATAATCCATTTGAATTCATTTTAGTGAAACAGAAGCAAACTTTTCAGTAAAATAAAATTTCTCCATTTCTTACTACATGCAGAAGAATGAAGCCATTAATCATATAATGCAAAGTACAGTCAATTGAACACTCAAGAGAAATGCTTTCTAATTAATCAAATGAGTTACATTGTCTAACAAACTTCAGACAAAAAAAAACAACTAGGAAAGTGATTTAAAATATATCACTGCAGAAAACTGAAGCAAATATCTGCTCAAATAATAAATACAAATTTTTCAATTGAAATTTCTGGTTAAAAAAAAACAAAAAAAAAATTTTGGAAATTTTAGCTTTATATTTAAATATGACATAGTAAGCTATAAATTATTTTGAAGTATTTGCTATGTTTATGCAGTATACAGGTTTTGTTTTTGTCATTGCTTTAAAAAATTTAAGGCAAAAGAAATTTATGCAACCAAAGTTTTAAAAAAATAAATAAAAACACAAATACCAATCTTCAAACAAAAAAGCTTACCATTTTTAAAAAATGTTTTCTTCCTTACAGTTTCTAACTTTCTACTGCATCTCAATCTTATTTTATTCAAACTATTTTTGTAAATTTTTAATTTATATTTTAGACATGTCTACAATCTATATTTCTAAAGATATAGTTAATCAATGAAAAATTGTTAAATTTGATCATGTACAATAAATTTTTATTTTTCAATTTTTACTGAAAGTGATAAACTAACAGTATATACTTACTTTTAAGATTAAGGGATTTTCTTAGTAAAACATTACCATCCACTACTATTAAGTTTACAAAATCTGATTACCTAGATTAGTACAGGTAGAAATGAAAGTCACAAATTGGCAACATCAGAAAACAAATTGTAACTTATTTTTTTTTTATTACTATAATTGAAGGATTAAGGCATAAGACAATGTATAATATTGGTTTAAAATCTGACTATATAGATATAGTTATGAGAAAAGAAGCATATATGACTTGTTACCATAACGTAATATCTCAGTAAATTGGTTGATCAAACTGTTAACATACTGCTTTTTATTTATTTGTTTCATGTCTAAATTTGTTTTGTTTTTTTTTGCTTTTAATAGCTTAAATATTGCTTTCTTACATAAATTTTTTTTTTTTTTTTTACATGCTACTACAGAGTTAATTATATAGATAAAAATCTGATTTATGCAGAACCATAACTAATAACAAATGCAAAATTATTCGGTCAGAACAGAAATTTGCAGTAAATTTCAAAGAAAATATTTAGATATTTGTAAATAGATTTCTTCACCCTCATATGCCATTTTGTAGTACTACTTTTTGCCATCTTTGACACAGTTACAGGATTCCATATTCCCTGAAATATGCATTTTTATGGATGATGAACTGGTCTAAGTGGTTTTTACAAGCTTCCAGAGAATTGAAGTTCTTCACATTAAGAGAATTTTGTAGGGATTGAAATAATGACTGATTTGTTTTCTATAGCTTTGCAGGTTATTTAAAGCCAGCAATCAAATATTTTTAGATTGTAAGAATATTTTTTTTTTTTTTTTGGAGATAATGATTTAGTAGCTGGGGGGAGATGAGGTGGGTTTATTCCTTTCACAAGGGTATTTGCACGTAAGTGAATATAACAAACCCATCTGCAATTGGAACTCAATTCTCTGATTAACAATTTCGAGCTATTATCCATTACACCACCCACACATCCAAGCTGTAACACCTGGTGTTTCCAAGCAGTCACCCATCTAGGTACTGGCTAGACTTGGCATTGCTTAATTTTGGTGATCATATGGTAGCCAGGGCTTCAACATGATGTAACCATAAGCCTGGATTGAAAGAAGTGATAATCAAAAGGTACAAGGTTATGTGAGCATGGTGGGTATAATAGGATAACCCAGTCAAGCTGAACCAATTTCTACTGGGTCTGCAAATAGATGCGAGATGTTCTGATAAAAGACAACACGCTTTTGACTGGCCAATTCTGGATACCTTTCTTCAAGTACTGCCTTTAATTGGTCCATTTGGGAACAGTACATGTCTGAATTCAACATCTGATTTTGTAGACAGAGGTTATAATACAAATTTTCTTTCAGTCACACCAGATACACAATATCACCTTCAAATGCAGATCAGCATTTGGAGTGGTTAATGGTGGCTCTTTTTGTGTTCCTAGGATCTTTTTCACTTCACATTGTTGTAAACAATTTATTTTTCATTGCCTATGATTTTTTCTTTTAAAAAAAAAAAAAAAAAAAAAAAAGTGTTTATGTTGTGTGATGGATTATTTTTAATCAACATTTCAATTTGGTCATCATCAAGAATTGCTGGGACATTCTCAGGCTACAAGATCAAAATTTCTACTTCTAAACCTAGTAGACTGCTTATGAACAATACTATCAGATATGACATCATCTCTATAACAGCACAGTTTTTTTTTTCCTTTCTGGAAATGAGAGTATAAATTGAAAAAAAAAAAAAAAAAGTAAAAAAAAAAGAAAATCATTTTTCTCCATTTTTACTTTTAACATAAAAACATTCAAAATTCATAATCCTCACACAAGAAGATAGACTGAAATGTTACCTTTCAGAATGTGTGTTATATTTTTCAGTCAGGTGTGAAATGAAATCACATGTTCAAATGTTACCTACTGAAAAATGCTACAAATATTTGTGACACATTCACTTATTAAAATATTCAAATCTTTTAACAAGTGAAGGTTTCACATTAGAGAACAAAATGTCTTTGAAAATATTCAAATTTAAATAAGTTAAACCAACTAAAGTACTCTTAGTATTGGTCTATATTTCTGAGATGAGGTATTATGTACACTATTTACATTATTCGGACTATTGTCCTCATCTTTGTTGCCATATTTATCACAACGTTTCAGTTGTTGTATGCTCCAGCCTTAAGGACACATGGCACAGTGGATAAAGGCATTGGTTAGATCCAGTGACAGGACCCAAAGAGTGTGAGTTCAATACCTGGTTAAGGCAGTGGAAAACTTGGAGAGGTGAAATAACAGGAGATAACTGACATCCATTAGACATAGCACGTGGAACTAGAACAGTCTACTCCAATGAGCAAAATAAAGGATTCAGTCCGACATTCCAACCAACTGAAGAAGGCCAGAGTGTATAATGGCAGAAATGTTGTGATAAATATGGCAACAAAGATGAGGACAATAGTCCAAATAATGTAAATAGCGTAAAGTATTCTTAAATAAAAACGGAAATAAATGCTTGAAAATTAAAACTAAAAATGTCATGCATGTTAATTCTGTATACATTAATCAGATAGTAACAAGATATTATTAATAATTTAATGTAGTTAAAATGGGTTCTTTATTTCTATAATGATGCAATATGATTAGCAAAAACAAAACACTTCATTTTTATAATTGTTCAAATAAAATATTTAAACATGCTAACTATTACCAGCATGCTAAACATTAAATAATACAGAAAAAAAATAACTGAATCGATTAAAATTCAATTTCTTGTTAAAAAATAAAAATACAAAAAAGAAATTTTTAAAAAATACATGCAGCCAATGTAGCAAAATATTTTAGTTTCTTTAAATTTTTTTTTTTTTTTTCACTAATAAGATCAGGTTTTTAACACTATCACAGTAAAACAAATGTTCAAATGTTGTCATTAGTACAAAAAATATACAAATAAAACAAAGATATTAAAGAATCAAAACTTATTGATAAAGCTTTACAAGTGAAAAGATGTATTTAGAGCTAGCAATAAAAAGGTTATAAAATAAATTCTACAATAAATTTAATACAGGAACAGATTCCGTGAACAAGAAATAGATTAGCCAGAAAACAAGCATGAATAAAATAATATTTAGAAATAAAGAAAAGAGATAAATGTATATTTAACACAAATCGTGTATTACTCAATTGAATTATATTGGGTATGAAAGTGATTAAAAATTCAAATCTTGATTAAAAATTTTTTTTGTTAAAAGTGATTTATAAATATATTTTTAAAAACATTTTTCAAATGAAAATAATTTCTCTTCATTCAACTTCTTGAGACTTAATACATCAAATCCACAAACTTGAAACTTACAATTATAGAATAGATTACCAGTTTCAAGTAATAAAATTATCAGATTATTAAGCTTTCCATATGAACCATTTACTGAAAAAAATTTAGAGGCCCTGTTCAATCAATCCACATTGTACAAGATCATTTATGTAATTAATGATGAGGTTTATTAAGATAAATATATGAGTTTTTAATATACAAGTAAATCAATACAATCATTTTTAGTGTTTGAACTAACATATTCAAAAGTAACTTTCTGGTTGAAAAATGTTCCATATACTGCATTTCACATTATTTGTTGGAAACAGAAAGATTATTTACTGAATGATGACAACAGTTTAGTTTATTCAGAACCAGCTTTCATCCTACTTTGTAGTTAGGATGAAAGCCAATCTTGAATTTCAAAGTCCTAAATTAATAACTCCATTGCAAATTAGAAACTTTGAAATGGGTTGTAAGGCATTATTTGATTGATGAAGAGAAATATTTAATAAACTTCAGAGCTTGCAATGTATATCTGACCTGTCAACTTAATAGCATCTGAACGTTTTTACAATAACATAATTTTCAATATTTTGTTCAAAATATTTGTCTTTGTAAATAATGTACACATTCTGTAATTATAATCTTTAATTACAGCATTTTTTTAAAGTTCAGCAAAATTCATAAAATTTGGCACATAAAAAACCATGTGGCATGTTCCCACAAGACATGGGCAATAATGGCTCTCCACAGCTTCCAGTCCTTTATAGCTCAAAGCAGTGTTTGTCCTCCTTACTATTCCTCCTCGTCCATGCTCTGCCATCCACTTACAAAAACTTATTAGGTAGATTATTTACCATTTCATTCTGGCATTTTTGCCATAAACATATTCTGTCAAGATCCCCACCCCATTATGCATCCAAGAATTTTTAACTCTTTCTGACTATAAGTAGAATTTTCGTTCTCATTCCAATTTTCCTTAAAACTTTCTTGTTGCTTTTATGTTATGTAAGTGGATTTCCTAGGATTCTTCTGTAGAACCACATCTCTGTTGCTTCAAGCCTCATCTTCATCTGTGAGGAAATTGTCCAGCCTTTATACTATAATATAGAAGAGACATTACATAGCTGAGAAATCTCTTTATACTTTAACTTCTGGAAGGCATTCATCACTATTCCAATGAGCCTTTATATCTCTGCATCACATTTTCCATTATCACACTACCCAAATAGTGAAATCTCTGTAGCTGCCCGACTGATGTCTAATCTGTATTTCACACTTTGAATTGTCTCTTTGCTAACTATACATTCTATCTTTTTAGAGTTAATAATTAGTCCTCATCGTTTTCCTTTACTAGCTTGTCTAGAAGCACTTGTAGTTTCCTTTCCAAGTTTGACAACAACACATGTCTTATGCTAAGATTGTGTTCACAAATAATAAATCTTTGTACGTCTTCTATTTCTCTTTGGGTCATCTCACTGTATAGGTTAAATAGTGATAAGATGCATTCTTTTTCTTTGTATATTTGTTTAACTTGTTATCTATCCACATGCAACTAGTTTTGTTCCTAGTAAAATTTTCTGGATTATTCTGATATCTTTCTCAAATAAATCAAGTTTCCCTAGCATTTGATAAGATACAACAGCAGTGCTGTACCTTAAATGCTTTTGCATAATAAATGAGACAGATATCAGCTTTTTTGTATTTGCATTGCTCACACTGATAGCATTATGAACATAAAGATAGTATCACTTGCTCCAGTGTCTCGAACAAAGTCAAATTTATTACCCTATTTATGGTCTAATTCTGCTAATAATATACATAGTTACATGGCTCATTAAAATGATTGTTTGATGGAGATGTCATTCATTTGAACCTCACTTCTTAGACATCTTTATGAAGATGGAGCTGCTGAGATCATATCATGCAAATTTTACTAATACCAGTTGGTTAATAGAAATATTAATGTGAACTCAATGACTGGCATAATAAAATGACAGTTTATGTAGTTATTAGAAATCAATATCGCTTTGAATTAAGAGCAACAAGTTTAGACCCATAAATACATTGTATAATAGTAGCTGAGACCTTGATAACTAGTTACCTAAAGAGGGATACTGGTATAAAAATATCTTTAAGAATAGTTCTGAGCAGAAAAACTCAAGTAACTTCATGTAGATATGTCATTCTTCCATTTAATGTTTAAGTCCTGCTGAGTAGCAAAATGCATTTTTCATAAGGTTGTATATAACATTGCTAACTAGAAGTAAAATATATGAAATTTGAAAGATGCCAAGTGCTTTCTTATTTTCAGTAGATGCACTTATAATTACCAGATATTAAACCAAGTAGAAACAAAGGTAGCTATTGATGTAAATGATAACACTGTTGTAAAGACTAATACCCACTTGCAAAGACATGCACATAAAACAACAAACAGTTGAATGGACAACAATAATTATAAACCACCATAACATCACCTGATAAACAGGTTTCATATTTAAAAAGGTACTTATATATGTTAAATACATTTGACAGAATAGGCTTATATCTGACCTGAGGGAATTAAATAAAAGCAACTAGTTCAGATTGTAATATTAAGATTTTATTGATCTGTGTCAAATCAAGTATTTTAGAAAGGTTCAATAACAATCCTCATGTATTTGAATATTTACTTGCTCTCACATTGCAAATGCAAGCATATCTCATAATAAAATGATTATTTCTCTATGTATGTGTGTGAAATTATGTAATTTAACATGTGAAGGTGAACAGAAGATTTTCAATAAGAGATAATAATGGATACCTAGAACAATAATTATGAATAAAAATATAAAAATTATCAATAAGAGAATAAAAATAATGATGTAATTTTTTTTTAATTTATTGATTATACAGAATAACATATGAAAAAAAAAAAAAAAAAAAAAAGTGTATCATGGAAAAGTTTTTTTTTCTGTAATTAAAGTGAAACTTTCATATACTCTGGATTTATTACCCAATGTGAAATATTTCAAGCATTTTTGTTTTTAATTTGAATGATTAAAGTTTATAGCTCATGAAAATAAAAAATTCACTATCTAAAAAATATTAGAATATTTTACAAGATAAAAAAAAAGAAAAATGTATAATACTGAAAATGCTAAACTGTTCATTTATACACTCAAGAGTTGATTAATTTTTCTTTTGCATGAATTACTGTTTCAATGCAGCATGGCATAGAGATGATCAGGTATTATAGAAACACAGGTTGCTTTGCTAGCAACCTTCCGTTCATCTGTATTGTTAGATCTGATGCCTCTAATCTGCTTCTTGACAATACTCCATAGGTTATCTATGAAGTTTAAGTCAGGTAAGTTAGCTAGCCAATCAAGCACAGTAAATACAATGTTCAGCATACCAATTACTAGAACTAGTAGTTTTGGCACTGTGGACAAGTGCTACATCCTGCTGAAAAAGGAAATCAGAATGGAAGTATGGTATGAAAAACTAACATTTGGTAGATGATTTCACAGACTTTGGATTCAATAAAAAAAAAAAAAAAAGACCATCACTGACCGAAAATTCTGCACTAGACTTCAAGCAACTTGGATTCTATGTATCACTATTCTGCCTCCAGACTGTGTGGGGATTTTCATCCCCAAAATTTATTTAGGATAAAAAACAAAGTCAGACAGGCTCAGAACTGAAGTAGCAGTCCTAGCTCACTCTGGGTTGCAGGCTCGTATCCAGGTTGACCAATGACCATCTTTGGCTTCTCCTCCACAAGAAGAGGTCTTCTGGACAATGTTACCCATAATTGTGGTTATGCATACTGAACCAGATTGAAAGTTTCATGATATTTATAGTGTATAAATATTGATTTACTCAAAATGGTCTTTTCTAATATTGTTTTTTTTTTTTTTTAGCTTTACGTGATAATTATCAAGATTAAAAAAAAAAAATTGCTAGAAAAATTTTAGTTTACATGTAATGAGTTTTGAATACAGTTTTCACTTTTTGAAATAACTGACAAAAAACTCTTCCATGATATTCTAATTTTTTAAGATGCACCAGTGTGTATGTGTGTATATAATTTATTAAAAAGTTATAACATAAATATGTTATAAAATCACTACAAAAATAGCCATTTTGTTTCAACACTTCTGGTGTCTTATCAAGTGATAATGTTGAATGTAGAATAAAGGGTTTTAAAAGGTTCAAATCGTCCAAACACTGTTACATAAGCTGAAATGACCAATCAAATACAAGTATATGAGAATTCAAAAAACTTGACAACGAACCTTGAATTTTTGTTTGGCCTTTCAATTAAAACAAAAATATATCCCAAATATAAACATATGTATTTTTTCCTCAGTTTCTTCTTTAAATAATTTTATAATATTTTAAACTTAATACAGTTTAAATTTAAAATTGGTAATTTTTAATTTTCAATTTTATAGTAAAATTTAATATTAATTAGTTAGAATGACTTCTATTTTAGTCTAACCCTAACATTAAGACATTAATTATTATAATCAAATTATATTTGCTCTATACTGTATTGAGTACTCTTAAGAATAGTATATTTTGGTTATTGAAATTTATTCCATATATTCACCAATCCTATACTTGGAGATTATATATAAAGATAAACACCATCTACATGAGCAATGATTACTAAGGAGTTGCATATGCACATATACCATACTAATAGAGACATAAGTATCATCCTCACTTTCAGGTTCTATCAGAACATACTAGTGATGTAAAAATGTCAAGATGGCTTGTGTCACTGCAGTGTACGGTGAAAAATCACCTTCAAGTTCTCTTGAAGAACTTTAACAGTAATTTTCAATAAAGATATGAAACAGTCTTACTGCTTTTCTGGTATTCTATATATTCATGTATTAATTGACTTTGGCATAACTACAATCCATACATTATTCAACTATAAAGGTTATCAAAATTATTCTTATAATTTGGTTAAAAAAAAAAAAAAAAATATACATAAGTTTCTTTGTGCAAAAAAAAAAAAAAAAAATTTCCTAAAACAAAAATTTCTAAAATATATCCCAAATTGCAACAAACATTAAAAGTTAAACATTTAAATACTAAATAAAATTTCAATTTAAAAAGCTCAACAGGAAAATTATGCAATAAAGAAATTTATAATAATATTTTTTGAATTGCAATGTTACTCTTACAAATTACTATACATGGCAAAAAATAAATCATGTTAAAAAATAAAACACCAAGATTATAAAAGAAAAAAAAAAGCATCTATTCAGAATTCAATATATTTTAATTAATATAATTTAAGTGAAAATAATTACAGTTGAAAAAAAAAAAAAAAAATACTTAAGATTTTGCTAAATCTTTAATATTTTTATACTTTTGAAATGTTGCATGAAAATGTTAATACTTAAATATATAAATTGGAATAAGCTTATCCAAATGAGTGTATATATCTGCAAACAGCTAAAATAAAAGTAGGTCAATATCATGATCTATAAGACTGAGTGTAAATAAATCTAAGATAAACTGATACCTCATCAGATATATAAATTTTGTCTTTTTTAACATACTTTCTTGCTATAAAAAATATAATCTGGTAACTGATTTAAGTTATGTCAAACTTGTTTCAAGTTTGTATGGCCTGTAGAAATAGTATGAACAATGACATCAATTTCAGTGTGTTACTGCTATCAGGTCAGTTTTACTTTTCTAATCTTTATATGCATCTTTACCAACAAAATATATAGCTTAGATTAAGATCTAAGTTTTTAATATTTGTTTGAAATCACCAACCTAGTTTCAAGTTTCATAAGTATATTCAATAACTGTATTAGACATGATTTTATTAAATTTTGGTACAAATTAAGAAATTGTCTTTTACCATTCATATCTTATCTCATGGGTATTTTACAAATTGTATTGTACAAACAAACTGAAAAGAGAACACCTTGATTTTCAATTAGGATTCTTTTCTCTTTCCTCAGAAAAATTTTGATGATATTTAGAAAAAGCAGTAATTTTTAAGATATTTTTAAACTCTTTAACAGGTAAAAAATATCTCAGCTCATGCTTCATTTTTATAAGATATTGAAATGTGCCCTAATTAAAATAAATATCTTAAAAAGGGATCATGCAGTTCAAGCCACACTGTAAAAAGACAATATTAGTAGAAAAAAAATAATGGCTTTCATTGCAGTAAAATACAATTTATAGTATTTAACTTTGGCAATTTCAAAATAATTAACTTACTTGCACTGAAAGCAATCAAAATCAATTGTCAACAATATAAAAAATGTTGCAATACCTTCATATGTCTTATAAGAGAAAGAGAATATTTACTTGATGAAATGGAGGTATTAATTTCTATAATACAGGTATTTCAATAAGTTAGCATAAAAATTGATATGAAACATGTCTGGAAAAAAAAATTCAAGTCATATAAAAATCAATATACAATACTGACAAAAGAGACAACAATAAGACAAAGAAAACATTTTATTATAAAAATCATGTCTAAAGAAAAAATTACTTCAGTAATCCCAGTAGGTAATAGTTTCAATACAAAATATTGAATTTACAATGCAATTTTATTGCTCAAGTCAATTTGGGAAAATGATCAAATGCATCTTTTAATTTAATACAACAGCAAATGCATCCAGTACTTGCAAGAAAATACTCATATACACCACAAAATGTACATCACTCAACAAGCGAAGAGTAAAGGCTGTGTAAATAGGTTTTATAATTCTTACAATAAGGAATATATTTTAAATATAAAAAAATATGATGCATCACCAATACATGCAGGATAGAGTTACACAACAAGAGAACTAATAAGAGATATGCACACTGGAACTGCCTACAAAAGCAGACAAAACTTGTATCATATAGAAAAATAAAGATGATACTGTCTAAACATGCAAGAGAAAAGCTCATTAATTGTATACAACTAAATTTAAGCAGATATGGAAAAAGCATGTGATAAGTGGAGAGTGAACACCAAATTTGTCTATGAGTAGATGACATGTTATTTGCGTAAGTACTTGAAAAGACATTCATAGAAAAAAAAATTCCTCAGTTTATAACATTTACTTAAATCATCATCATTTTAAGCAATTGAGTAGTAAGAACAAGGGTATGTGAGAATCAGTTTTTTATTCTATTCAACCATTTTTTGGTAAAACCTTTGGAAAAACAGTTTTAAAAAATGATATTAATATATTTAAGACAATAGATTCTTTTGTCATCACATAAGGTAAGTATTTGAAAAAAAATAAAGAATCATGTTGAAAACTACAAAAGAAAGTTACAGATATGTAAAATCAATAGCTGAAGAAGTAGTAATGATATGGAATTTAAAGAAAAAATTGTATTGGCTACAATTTAATGTTGATATAATAATCCTATGTAAGATTGACAAGGTGATTTAAAGCATTTAAGCTGAATCAATAAAGGTTAGGATAATTAGTGTTGGGGGGGGGGAATCCCTTGCCTACAACAACCTTCAGCTATTTTCACCACATAGCTTCAGTCTCTCTCATCTGTTTCCACATCACCCTTTTATACACATTAATAATGTCTTGTGCCACTTAAAAAGTTAATGCTTGTATGGACCTGCATAAATCTCAATGCTCCTATCTAGCATGGTAGAAATTGAGAATACACAACAGTAGAAAGAATCTTCTTAAACAGAGAAAACAATTGCCACATCATATTAAACAAGTGAATTCTCAAAGGATAAGCAAATAATATCAACAACCTATTTTTAACTAAATAACCCGAGATAAGATCAATATTATTACAATGGTTCCCCAACTCACAGAGGTTTATATTTACCATGAATTTATGGTTCAGTGTTTTTACAGATGAAAGAAAAAAAAAAAAAAAAAAAACCTTTCCCGATGTTAACCTTTAAAAAGGTCAAGGTTAATTTCATTGTATAATATTTTAAATTGCATGCTACAGCTAATACATAATAATAATATAATCAATACTTTAAAATATTGAGTCAACTATTATGTAAATGCAAATAATTTGTCATCAATTTTTATTAATGCACATACTGAAGTTGGATAAAAATTCTTTTAACATATACAACTTGTTTTAGAAGCATTATTTCTAATTAATATTAACCTAATACATTCAAATATCTTATTAAACTATATCATATAATAATGTCTAATATTTAGGGATCATTTTTATTACTGTTCAGTTTGTAGTTATATGTGCTGATTAAATACTGATATTCAAATTATAAATGTTAAATGATCTTATGACAAAAAAAAAAATCTAACAAGAAAATTATTGAATAGTAGATACTGATATTGTACTGCAGTATGAAAGTCTGGTTATTTTAAAAGACTTACATAAGCAAAGATAAAGGCTTGGTTGCTATCAAATATTAAATGTAAGAAAGCACTTAACATAAATCAGTTGCAAGACACCATTTCAGTGCTCAATGCTGTTATAAGCACAAGACACTCATTAGCAAAAATGTATGCCTGCTTCTCATTTATAGCTGATGTTAGAAGGGAAAAATTCAGGATACAAGAAAAATGTCACAAGAATAAATGAGTGAGAATCAATAGTAAAATGGGAATAACAAGAGAAACCAAATGCATTAGAAAGTTAAGAGAAAAAAAATTCAATTAAATCATGAATGGAGTTAATTTTGAATTAAATATATAATAAGCTAATGCAAAATGTCTAAGCACCATCTTTTACATAATCTTAGAAATGTCTGAACTTTATTCAAATCTTTATTGATTGTGAGTAGATGTGCAGGTATCATAATGGTTATCAGCAAATATAAGTTCAAATTCCAACCTTGCCTGCTGAATTCACTAATACCTTTGGGGAAAGCATGAAATCATCTTTTTTCTCTCTTTCACTATGGGTTAATTAGAAGAGTGAACTGGGCTCTGAAGTCAAAATAGTGGAGAAAGCAACAGGAAACCACTCCACTATCCCCTCCCACCAAAGAAGTTATGGCAATTCAGATAAGAAAAGGAATCTGTGGAGAGCTATGATGACCTTTGTCCTGAGGGAAAATTGAAAATATAAAAATTTTATAAAAAAAAATTGCTTGTGTTATTAATCAACTGTAGTAAATCATTTATAAATATTAGAACAACTTCAGAAACTAGGAAAATAGATTCTGTATTGACTTACAGAAACTTATCAGTCAACATTAAATGCTAGTCTTCTTTGCTCAACAAAATTCTTTTGGGACAAGATGGTCACAGGCAATGAAAAGTGGATTTATAAAGGCAATCCTAAACCAAGAAAATCAAAGCTATATCCAAAATGGTATTCAAAATCTTAAACAGAATCTGGTGTAGAAAAAAATGTTCTAAAAAGTTATCCTTTATTATTAATTACTAAAATCTTGACAAACTGCTATTACAAAAAAAGTAAACTAAACAGAAAGCAATTTGTTTGAATGACACTAGAATACAAACAACTATTTTCTGGACAAGGAAGTCTATCAATGATTTTTTATTAAATGACAACACTTGTCATGCAGTAAAATAAATTTTTTTTTTTAAAAATCATGGAGTTGGTATGCAAAATATTTTCTAGACTGGTCACCTTCAGACTCATTTCTTTTAAGTCATTCAGTCATCTTTTTTTTAGACAACAGTTCTAAGTTCAATACATTGAAGATATTTCTCAAATAACAGAAATCATTTTTTTATGATAGAATGCACAATTTTCCTGAAAGTTGTCATTGAAAGTTAGAAAATATGTCGATTGGATAATACTAAAAAAAAAAAAAAAAAATAGAAACTTGCAACATCTAAAACCAATTTATGCTAATAAATAATTACTAATATTTTTCTATACATATGCATACTAAAAGGTTTTGAACTATCTGCTTTAATTAAACTATGATTATAATTCAAACAAAAACTTAAAAGGAGTTTATTTTAGGTCTTATACTGTAATAGGAGATATAGTTGTAACTTATTTGTTAAAGAATATCTTTAGCTGGTTACTGGTCCTGCTTTTAGCCTATGAATGAAAATCTACATCTAAAAGTATCATTCCCCAAATGACAATAAAAGTCAATGAAATTGCACAACTTTTAAATCTATGATGCCTAAGGGTAAAAGTCCAAACATTATAATGAACGTTGAATATAGTTATTAATTTATCAAATATGAAATTAAAGTTATATGCTTTGCTATTCAGAACACCATGCTCATCTTGGTTTTTATATTCCCACTTTAGTAACTGTTGGAATTTCATACCAATCCACAGAGGTAAGTTGTTCTCATAATATTTTCCATACTTTAAGTATGAACTGATATGAAATATCCTGTCTTGTTCAACTGTGTCACTTATCCATTTCTTCCACTGTATATCTGACCTTTTAGCACTATCAGATACAAGGACTGAATTAGTCAGGAAACTAGATAGAGAATTAAAGTGTTGGTTAAGATCTGACTCATATGTCTCTTGGATAATCAAGTGTTGAAATTCTGACAAAAATCAAAATTAATTTGGTGGAAATCTTGTGTGTTTATACAACAAAATGCTTGTGTGCATGTGTCAAAAATGAATATATTTAATAAATAAATAAATCTCTTAATTTTCCAATTTCTAAATAGTGATAAAGGCTGTTAAAGAAAAAAGTGTTTATCATAAAATCATAAGCATGTTACGTACAAAGCTTGGAGATTCAAAACAAAGAATGATGAAAATGGTTGCTAAAATAAATTAAAAATATGGCTATTCAGCTTGATCACACCAAAAGAGACCATTATAATATTTCTTAGCAATTTCATGCTTTTTAATATAGTTAATTTATTTATATGTACAATATCAAACATTGTTAAAAAAGATTTGCTTTTTGGAAAAAAAAAAAAAAACCTAAGAAATGAAATAACTAGTTAATGAACCAAGGAAAATTTTATAATCCTGATTAAAGTGTTAAGCTTATTTTTGCAATTAATTTTAATTTGTTTTATTTTAGCATTATGGTTGATAATTCTAATTATTAATAAAAACAATTGTTATTCTTTTACCACACACTACTAATTTTGCTAAAATGAACAAAATAAAAATCAACCTCCTTCACCACTGTGTTTTGATCAAACATTTATATTTTGTAATGCAGTAAACAGATCATGTATATGAAAACCAAAAAAAATTTTTTTTTTTAATAAAACAATGCTAAGCATCACTTGTTTCAGCTCTCCTTTAAAAGACAGGCAGTTTTCATTTGCTGATCTTTGTTTTACCAGATTTATTTTTTTAATAAGTGCATTTTAGGCAAGGTATATCTTCACATAAAATATAGATAAAAACCATGCAGAAATAATAAAAATGTTTATTAAATACAAATAAAAAAAAGTATAAGTTTTGATTCAATTAGAAATGTTAAAACTTAGCTTTTTATCATGCTCCAAGAACAATACAAAAAAAAAAAAAAAAAAAAAAAGAGACAATTGTCAGACTGATGTTTGTTGATTGGCTAATATTTGCAATATGCACACAATAACAAACTGAAGCAGCAAACAGATGCAAAGCAAACAATATTCACAAAGCTAAAACAACCTAAGAAAAGTAATCTTGAACACAATGATAGGAAGTAAACTAACATTTGGTAAAAGAATGAAAACAATTATTAAATTATTAGAATGTGAAAAGAAAACAGGCAAAAAGTGTCAAGCAGAACAAACAGTAATAACCATGCTAACAGGCTACTAACCTGAGAGAATCTCCAATGCTGCATGTGATCAGAAGCAAGTTGAGACCACTGTTAGACAAGACATGGAAAGGTGGATTGACTTTCAAGAGAGAAAACTAAAGTAGCAAACATATCTTAGCGCTTATTTGTGAAGGCACACTGAGACATCAGAATGATGATGATGAAAATATGTGTAAGTACACACATATTGAAACTTTTTTTTTTTTTAAAAAAAAAAAAAAAATACATCAATGAAAATAATGTATCAAATGTTTCAATTGGAAACCTACTTACATGAAAGAAGCAGGTAACAATGGGAGGTGCAGACTATGAGCAAAATAATAATTAAGGCCTTCCACATTTAACCACACAATTTTGGCTTGAAAAATAATAGAACTCTAATATACAGATACACAAAGAAAAATAACATTAAAATGTAATTTTCTCTATACTGGAAAAGAAATGGCATTGAAAAAAGATCTTAACATACTGGAAAAGAAATAAATGAAACATGACAACCAAATTTTAATTTGTAAACATTTTTATCAGAATAATTACAATCTGTAATTTTTTTTAAATTTGTATTTTATTAAGAGTTCTCTATCAAAACTGATTTATGACTTTAATAGCACTTTCAACTGTTCAAAATAACAACAACATAAAAAACGTTAATGTTTTCTAATCAGTTATTCCAGGAATTTTCAATCTCTTGGTTAGCATTCTGAGTCTTATAAGAAAACAAAAACTTATAAAAAAGTCTTTGTGAAAGCAGAAAGAGAAAATAAATTGAAAGTAAAGACTTAAGTAAAAAAAAAAAAATGGTTTCTAACTTTTCTGATTTATAAAAATTAATAGAAAATAGTTATGAAATTACAAACTATTAGATGTTATAGGGAGTGACAAAAACATTTTCAGCCATTCATTTTTAATAAGGTTTTACTTTTATAATGTACATTTTCATTTGAACAGTCATTACAAAGAATACAAATGATTTAAATACTTTATATAAAGCAAATTAGTTGATAATAGAATTCTTGTTCTATCTTTTTCAAAAATAGAAATATGCATGTTTGATAAAGCTGATTTAAAATGTGTGTGTGTTGCACAAATGTAAGTGAACCCCTATGATAATAAAAAAATTTTTTTCCAGATAATCAACAAATCTTAAACTATATATTCATTAAGAAAAGCCTTTAAATGAATTACAACCACTTTCAAAAATTTTTATCAAGCTGGAATAAAAATATTAATTAAAAATTAAGATGTGCAAAAGTAAGTGAATGCTTACATTAACACTGTATTTTTGTTTGACATAGTTGTCTGTTCAAATAATTTTTGGGGCACATGCAAAAAATCAAAATGACATGTTCATATTTTTGGTAAGCTGTGTATACTGCAATAAAGCAATATAACTCATTGTGTATGCAAATGGGTTCAGTTAGAGACAAAATTTTTAAAAAGATACTAAGATCAAAAGATCTTTCTGAAGCTTAAAAAAATTGCATGGTTGAAACCTATGAAGATGGAGACGGTTACAAAAAACCTATCAAAACAATTTGGAGTGCACATCTCCACAGTGCAACAAATTATTTATAAATGGAAGGCCTTTGTTAGGACAGCATCACATCCACAAAAAATAACTGCAAGAGCAAATAGACATCTAGTTTGGCAAGGCCAGGCAAATCCTGCTGTGACATCTGCGGTTCTCCAAGTCTCTCTCCCCAATGTCAGAATCAATATGCTTATGTTTATAGTGTGACAAAATCTGACTGATGCCAGTCCTCATGTTAGAATGATTATAAAAAAAAGCACAACTAAGCTCAGCTCAACTATGTCAAAGCTCGTTAATAAGCTAAAAATGTACTAGCAAAAGGTTTAGAGTTGGATGAGACCAAACTAGAGGTTTTTGGTAGGAGCAATAGGCATTATATCTGGTGAGTTCCTAATATGACTTTTGAAGAGAAGAATTTGGTGCCAACAGTTAAATATGGCAGCAGCAGCATTATGATTTGGGAATGCTTTGCTGCAACAGACAAAATAGTATGCATTGATGTTTTAGGATGGGGCTGGTTAATGATCTGAAGCATCAAAGTAAATCTACAAAAGAATGAGTTTAAAAAAAAAAAAAAAAAAAAAAAAAGAAAAGAAATTCCAAGTCTTGGAATGGCCTAGTCAAAGTCCTGATTTAAACCCAATTGAAAATAAGTGGTTCCAGATAAAGAATGTCGTATATGCAAGAAACCCAAGTAATATCGAGCAATTGTAGTAGTTTTGCCAAAAATGGTCAGTAATTGACACTCACTACTGCCAGAAATTTCTTAAAAATTATAGAAAAAGACTGGTCGACATGACCTCAAAAGGAGATGTCACCAAATATTAAATGTAAGTGTTCACTTTTGCATATCTTAATTTTTAACTAAAATTTTTATTCCAGCTTAATAAAAATTTTTGAAAGTGGTTGTGCTTTGTTTAATAAAAGGTTTTTCTCAATGAATGTATAGTTTGATTAAGATTTATTGATTATCTGGAAAAAAGAATTTTTTTTAAATATTATTTAAAAGGGTTCACTTTGTGCAGTACTGTGTGTGTGTGTGTGTGTGTGTGTGTGTGTGTAAATAAATAAAACAAAATTATTTGTTAACCAAATTACTTTTTTTTTTTTTTTAAGAATGGAACAAAAATAGACAATACTAAATCATAATAGTAATGTTAGCAATTTCTCTAAATATTGTAAATTTGAAAATCTATAAAACAAAAGTTCCTATAAAGAAATAAGATAAATTTTTCATTTCATTTTTACTAGTGTTACTAATCATTTCCCAGTAGGTGTTTCCTTCTACCTCTGTTAAATTTAGTAGGGTAGAACATTAACTAACATCTGTCAAGAAATGATTAATGTTAACATTATCTAAGAACATGTAAAATTCAAGTATATTTTTCAATTTTTAAGCATTTGGATAGAAAAAGATCTTGAAGCATTGCTACAAAACATTTGCACATATTTTTTCTAAGTTTGTAAATAGGATCAGATCTGAAACTACTACAAAATGAAAAAGAGCATAAGATCTGATTTAATAAGGAATTAAATAATATATAAACAAATGCACAACTTAGAATTTTTAGCACTTTGTAAATTTATTTATATATAACCATAATTCATTGCAATATTGGCATTCCACATTACTTCAAATAAAAAGTTAGGAAGGAAATCTTCAATACTAGAAAGAGTGATAATAGCCACTGAACTTGAAAAACCAATTTTCCTGAAAAACTGTTTTAAAAAGAAAGATTTTATAAACTTCTACTGAAAGTTTCTTTATTATAGAAACAAAGATTCTTTATAATATAAAAAAAAAAAGAACAATACTACACTGATTAAAAATCTGAATTTATTATGAGTATAGTCAAATACATCTATTTATATTTTTAGATGAATAGTACTACAAATTCTCTTGCAGAATTTCTTATATCAGCTACATTAAAATATTTTTAATTATTTTAGGATGACAAAAAACATCCTGATTCTTCAGGTAG
Source organism: Acanthosepion pharaonis (assembly GCA_903632075.3). Lineage (NCBI taxonomy): Eukaryota > Metazoa > Mollusca > Cephalopoda > Sepiida > Sepiidae > Acanthosepion > Acanthosepion pharaonis. The sequence continues at coordinate 792,402 of CAHIKZ030000019.1, forward strand.
AAGAATGTAATTATTGTTTGGGCATTTAAATATGACCAGACATGAAGTGTCCATGTTAAGCATCAATAATAAACAGGTATTGTTTTCAATTTGATAAGCATGGCTGATAAGACAACTGGCAGCATAAGAGAATGAATAGAAGACTATTAAAACTATGCAATACAACTGCTGGAAAAAAAAAATCTAATTTGAAACTTAGAAGGTTTATCAATGAATTTTCTTATAAAGTATCATAATGAGGCTGGAGCACTACAGAGTACTTTTTTTTTAAAATCTTTTTACTCCAAGCAAGACAATAATGCCACTAAGACACAAGTGGTTACTGAGTGTTAGAGAATATGAGAGAAATATGCTATTAAGGAGAGAGAACAATAAAAGAACAGGAGTTAAGATAATGACTGACATTGTATTTAAATCTTTGAAGATCAAAATTGACTGTAAAGCAAGAAGCTGAAAGAGAGTTCCACAGGCAGGAAGTGAGGGTAAATGTTAGCATAGAACTTATAGTTACATCAAGCCAACTGTAAAATGAGGAGACCTTGCTGCCAATATAGTACTATGCTTAAATTCAAAGTTGAGTTATTATAGAGCAAAGTTCATCATAACAATTACCATGAAAGTATTTATAGAAAAAGCACAGGAAAGTTACATTATGGCAGTAGGAAAGTGACGGAAGCAGAGATGCCAGGTCAGGACCAATAACACTGGAGATTTTTTAGATTTTATCAAGAATCTCTAAATATATAGCAGGAGCACCAGACCAAATGTGCCAACAATATTCAAAGCAAGGACAAATGGTAGAGTGACAAACAGACAGATTCTGGCAAGAAAAATTGTCTTGCGTGACACAGTGAACCAACTATTCTAGCAGCAGATTTAGCAATTGATTCAATACACTTAAGATGTACTTGAAAACCATCCTCTATAAGATTGGCCTTTTACCAAACTTAGTTGTATTGAACAAAACTATTAACATGTTGTAAAGTTATTTTGAAATTGGTGTCAATTTTTACAAGTCCATCTTTCAATTGATCATGACAAGATTTTTTGGCTAATCAACATTGTAATGAACTATGTATAATTTTTTGCTTAAGAGATAAGTTTTTATTTTGCTGAGTTCCTAATAATGAGTAACAATTTTCTTTTTTTTTTGTATTCCTCACCAAACTTTGAGATTCTTTTTGCATTCTAGAAACAGACTTATTACTAAATATAAGCTTAGTTTAGCATAAGGCCATATTATGAGGACTTGATTCACAAAATTAGTGAAATGGTCTGCAAGTCTAACTTACTAATCAATGACATAATAGGCAACCAAATATTTACTAAGTGTAATCTAGCACAAGTGAGGAGTACCTAGTGAAGATTGTACTCACAATATATGCAATTCATCTACAAGCTTTCTAACCAATAAAATAGGTATTGAATATTTGCTATACAAAGTCACAAACATGAAGCGCTCAGTAATAATTAGATTCACCACAGCAGTAACAGTCTAGAAAAATCAGCCTGCTAACAAACATACTATGGCTAGGCACTTAATGACCGCAATACAATGTGCGTGTGTGTATGTATATATATATATATATATATATATACATGAATTTGCTTTTTCAAACAGTAAGAATCTGGTATTAGTTGTAATATGTGCAAAACAAGAAATTTACATTAATGTATTTAAAATTTGAGATATATATATTATACACACACACAAAAAAAAAAAATGATAATAATTTACAAAACTGCCAAATTTCATCAATGAACTGATGCCATCAGAAAAATAATTTTATTTCAGAAGAACAAAATTTACATTGGTATGACAAAACACGAGTCACATTAAGTTGCTGAACAATTTTTTTACTTTAACAGTATTGTTATAGAAATTAAACTCAAACTAATTTCGACAGTTTACATTTTAAATTCCCCAAATTTATAAAGAATATACAAACATAAAAGACTTAAGATTTAACAACAGACTCAATGTACTTGTTGCAACTGGAATCTTTCTTACCACAATTTTGACCTGGAATATTCAGTTTTAAAAATTAATGTAAATTTACTCAGATAAAGATGCATTGCTATGATCTACAAGTCCCTGACAATTAATAAGCAACAGTGCTATTTAGTTTGTTGCACGTTCTTACTAAATTAGCACTGAAAAAAAAAAAAAAAAAAAAAAAAAAAAAAAAAAAAAAAAAAAAAAAAAAAAAAAAAAAAAAAAAAAAAAAAAGAAAAATGTGGGATATGTAAACTATATAAAATAAGTAAATAAAAACAGTTGAAATTATTTAAAATCTAATTTTTTAACAATACAGTTAAAGTAAAAATCAAGCATTCATATACTGAATCACTACTATAGGTTTTGTTCTTATGCAATAAAATTATTTTTTTGATGTTGCTGGTTAATCAGCAAAACATGTCAAAGAAGTTTTCCAAATTGTCTGATATATTTACTATTCCATCAGATTACAACCAAGTGTAATGAAACTTTTTGCTGTGTTAAAAGTTACCTCTCTTGGACTGGTGATGGCAAGTGGCAATGTATTTGTTATGACAGTGGTGGACTGTTCTAAGATCTATGAAACCAAGAAGTGAAACTGTCAACTCCATAAAAAAAGCAGAGTTCAATAATAATAATAGAAACAAAATAAAATAAGCTAAGAATAATAAGGACTTAACAAAATATGCTGTCTTTTTTACAGTATAGGTATACTAGTTTGAATATAATCACAGTGACATTTCTTTAATGTTTTGGCTAACGCTAATTATGTAAAACTTATTTCTGATTAGATAAGAAAACTTTTGTTACATTAATCTACAAAAGTTAATGTAAAATCAACCAGTCTGTCAATGTTCAGGTCACTATTATTTTCTTGGTAATGAGACACCAAGTAGTTACGTTATCCTTTTTTTTTTTATTCAAATTTTACTAATTTTGGCAATACTATTTTAAGAAAAATTTAAAAGGACTCATCAGAATAAAATTTAAACCACAAAAAAAAATAAATAAATAAAATTGCAGCACATTTAATTTAAATTAATAATAATACTTATTTTTTTTATAATTGCCAGCAAAGTAAAAAATATTAAACTATTTCCTTATCTGAAAATATACCTTTCATAATTCAAAATTGTTGACAATAATTAAAGGTTTAAGCATACTAAAATACATGAAAAAAAATACATGAAAAAATACCTAAGCAAATCTGAATGAGAAGAAGCATGGCTGTGTGTACAAAACAGAGAAATCTAATTGGCTGCCTGAATAAAGATGGGTTGGTCTCAAGAAAAAGGAGGGACTAAGTATTGGTTTGGTATACTAGTTCAGGGCCCACTGCTCTGCCCTGCCACACTGGGCAATCATAACAGTCACAGAAGTATAAAGGACATTAATGACAATCAGTAAAGCCTTTAAGCAGTTATGTAAGTGTACAAAATTCTTAAACACTAAGAGTTGTGAGAGCAGAAAGGAAATGAAAATAATCCTAGATAGACTGCATGAGAACTCATACAAATACAAATCTGAGGAGTGTTGAAGCTTTGAGTTTATTATATTGCAATCAGAAATAACCTTTGACATTCAAACACATCAAGAGGTAGGCAATAATGGCATACCACCATTTAAGGTAAATAATATTAAACATTCTTGGTAAGCAATGAGGTAAACATCACTTTATTGGTTTATTAAAAGAAGGTTAAAAAGTGCACACCTGGATAACATTTTTTTAATACTAATCTCAACAAAAATGAAAGTTGGGATGGATGGATTTATATTGAAATCAGACAATCAGAAACTTGTTTTACTAGTTTTACTTTACCAAATAACAATTTGGTCATTATCTGACTGATAGAGATTCTTGAAATAAATTTACACAAACTGCTTTGTACTACTCATGACAGTACTCCAGTTTTATTCCTTTTAACTAGGTATCTTGCATTTTTTGGGTAATGTATACTTTAAAATAGATCATCTTTCAAAAGATGTTCAAGGTCACCATTAAAAAATAAAAATAAAATAGAAATGAAATCAATAAAGCTTTTACTTAAGAGAATTTTGTTAGCACCAAAGCAACAATTCTGAAAATAGGAACAAATAATATAAATAGGACATATTGTGTATGTGACAGTAACAAAAGAAGTTCATTGAAGTGTGTGTATGTATAATAAAGGTTAAAGGTTTCTTTGAGCATCTTTTATGTGTGTGTGTGTGTGTGTGTGTGTGTTTTCTGAAAATGAGTATGTTCTCTCTTTTTCCCCCGACCACTAAAACAAATGGAAAAAAAAACAAAAAAAAAAAAACAACATTTTTATAATTACCTAGATTATAAACTATTTCAAGTTATGTTATCAATCAAGGATTTCAATAATTTCATAATTTCCTGACTCAGACTGAAGCATTATATTTTCAAAGTATATAATAGAAGTATTTTCTCAAAAAATACTATAAAATCGAATTCTGAAAGAAAGCATTTCTTTCAAAACTGGTGATTGAACTGAACTTCAAAGTTTTCTTAATGATGGAAAGTTCAACAAGATCAATTTCAATGGTTCTTGTAGAAGCTCTGAAACTTAAAAAGCAAGAAAAGCACCTTAATGTATTTGTATGCCATATTTATAAAGGGTTAAAGCCAACACCCTTCTTGAATTTCAATTAAAAAAAAAAAAGTCTTATGAAAGGCCTTTTCAGTTCCAAGTTGTAGTCATCCATGATAATGAGCAAAGAAAGAAGCTTTTATTTGCTTATATCATTACAAACTACCACACACTATATATATATATATATATATATATATATATATATATATATAATCACAAGAACCACTATTCTTATAAAGTTGATGAACTCAAATAAGGCCCAGTGGATAAAAGGCATTGGTTGAAGTAATCCAGTGATTTAACCAAAAGTTCAATACTTGGACATGGTAGAGGTGAACAAAAACTTAGAGTGGATTTACTAAAAGGTATCCAGAAAAGGCATAGTACAAGGAACTAGAACAATCTACCCCACTGGACTAAAAGTGTTTGGGTTGAAATTTCAACATATATCACCTGAAGAAGGCCAGAGAATACAATGGTTGAAAGATGAATATGACAATAAAGATGAGGACAACAGTCCAAACAGTGTAAATATTTCAAATAAGTTTGTTTTACAATCATTAAATGTATAATACACAATTTATTCTAATTGTACAGAAGTACACATGATGTACAATTTAGCAACCTATTCTCACAGGCCATCATTAGTAAGCACCATGTTCACTACTTTCTTTTTATGTGCCATGTCTACCTCCCTCTATCCCTTGCAGCTCTCAACAAGTTCCTTCCCTCTGCTTCCTCCTCCAGACCAAGTTCTGTCATCCACTTGCTTAAAGTCACTAGGCATGTCATACATTGTTTTTCCCTTATCTCTCTTTCCTTCTATTCAACCTGTGAGTATCAGATTCTCCAGGTCCTTTTTAATTCTTAAATTATTAATGTCCCAAAATATCTATTGCAATGAAACAATAAGGAACACCAATTTGGATTAGAAGATAAAATGACTGAGCAGAATTGATTGAGTAACATTTCCATTTAGAAATGCCCAATTTAATGAACTTTTTAAAGATATGTTTAAACTAAAACAATCAACACAAGAACTTTACAAAAGGTAGGCAGCAATCTACTTTGATATTCATAGCTGGATTATGTTCAGATATATAAAACAGACTTTTATAGAAATCATTCTCATCACACATGTAGGCTTATATAGATTATGTTGGCTAAACACATATCATTGTGGTGGTAGAAATGTGTAGCGACAACGGCAGCATTCTAAGTAGAAAAACACATTAATGAAGACACAGTCTAGGTCACATAGCAAAATCAGTATATTAATGCTTGTCAACAGAGAAAGAAAAAGATTAAATCTAAATGTTATTGAACAATAGGCTCTCTCTAAATAGAAGACAACATTTTATGAAAAAGAGTAATGTCATTGTTAACTGTAGAAGTCACCTCCAAGGATTTGAAACCCAATTAAAGCTTTGAAATGTAAGGTCTTGCAAGCCGATAGCAAATATAACTAAGGATAAATAGTAATTATCTTCCTTGAAGAACATAGAAGGCCATTTATAAATAAGAAGGGTTTAGTGTTATATCCCAGTTACTCTGGTGACTAACAATCTGTTTTTTGTACATTAAAAAAAAAAAAAAAATTGAACATGAATCTTGTTTTACAGAGTTTTTTTATTTATTCATACACTTATAAAATTTAAAATCAGGGTATCTAACAAACAAAATAGAAATTAAAGCAAAAAAATAAAAATAAGTCCTCTTGCGAAAATTCAATATTATATATATATATATATATATATATATATATATATATATATAAAAAATAGGACATTATAAATGCAAGTATCTTGGATTATAAAATGTCAGAGTACCAAATATATTTATTACATAACTAATATACAAAAGTTCAACTTTATCTAAGATTTGAATATTAAATTCCTTACAAACATGCACATATGCAATTTCTTTTGGCGTGCACAATATTATGAGGGTCCACAGTCACCAAAAGAGATATCAGATACCTGTAGGAAATAGCAAAATCTTAGATATGTTGAACTCTTGTATATCAGTTATGTAATACATATATTTGGTACTCTGTTATTTCTATAATCCAATATACTTGCATTTAAAATGTATCCCATCATTATGGGACACCCTATGTGTGTGTATATATATATATATATATATATATATATAAGTGGTGTTGAAAAGTTCTCAGCTTGTGCCATAGACTATAAACAAGCACTTTTTGGTGTGAGGGAATTTTCTTGTCAGGCTAAGAACTTTTTATCCCCCATATATAAAGTTGGCCAAAATGTTAACCTGATATAATTTCCAGAAATAAAACAAAAAATTAAAAGAAATTACATAAAATTTTATAATTCATTTTTATGACAACTTTGTTAGAAACAAAGAAAAGAGCATAGAACTGCTATGTCATAGTTATTCTATATGGTGGAAAAATGCTGGAAAATTTTCTTACAGATGAAGTAAGTGACAAATGTTTAGTATGCCATGGATTGAACATGTGAGCAACAAGGAAGTTTAAAAAAAAAAAAAAAAAAATAGGAAATAGGACACACATTTAAAATCAAAGAGTTGAAATTTTTGGGAAATTATGAAGAAAGAGCTTGGTCACAACATATTGAATACTGGAGAGGGTGATAGAAATATTAACTAATATACCTAATGGATTTGTGTGACAAGATAGTAGAATGAAGTGTAAAAAGTGATAGTAAAGAGTCAAACAATGTTTAGATTAGAGCAACAAGGGACTGGAAACAAGAGCCATGATCATCCACATCTTGAATGGATGCAGCACATATAAAGACAATGGAAACACAATATAAAAACAAAAATGATATGCACATCTCAGAGTCCATTAGGAAATTAATTGTTCCTTACAAGAAAGATGGGCATTTAAAAAGAAAGGTTATCCAAAATGAAGTTGTTTCTGATAAACATACCCACCTACTCCAACACAAAACTTGTCAAGCAATAAGATCTCAGTTTTTTGACAAAATACTGTTATTCAAAAACTGACATATGGTAATCATGTTTCTAGAATTTAAGTCTTCAGTAAGAGCAGACTACTTAGAATCAATACATATTATGCTTTTATTTAAATAAGAAAAAAGTGGGGTATCTTTTCTAGAAATGAGTAAAAGAAGTAATGCTAAAACTGTAATACTTATGAACTAACAACACATTTGTTATTTTGATTAATTGCAATGTGCTGCAAATCATCAAAGAAGTTCAGCTGTTTTAAGTAAGGTTAATCTCAGTAGAAACACCTTGCGTTAAAGCCATTCAGAAAAATCAAAGGGATGATGAAGCAAAGATCATTCTATGAACAGTTTAAAAATGATATTTTGATCTGATATTATATAACCAGAGATAACTTGCACTAGTTAGTGAAACAAATGAACTGAAGTAATTGTACCAAGTAGGAATAATTTTACATGAGCAGACATCTGAAAGATTTAATAAAAGGATAAACACAAGCTGATAAAATGTTACAGGCAGACTTTCGGGTGATTACCTGCAGCTGTAGAAGAATTGAAAAAGTACATGTGCAAATTCAGCCGGAAGTTATTTTCCTCAGAAAGGATGTTTATATTTTGGATATACAACTTTGGATTGGTTATTATGTGAAATAAAAAAGCTGGCAAAAGGTGAACTGAAGGAAAATAAAAGGCAACATTTGGAAAATTATTTCTGTAATCATTCAAGAGCAATAATAATGTTGTGAACCTTGAAATTACCAAACAGCTTTGAAATTTTTAAAAATTGCTAAAATCTAATATTACTTACAGTGCAATGATTAATGAACATTGTTTTACAGACAAATAAGAATCTGGCCCTTACTATTCTCAAAACTGTGACCGGAGCCATAGTCTAAAATTAAAAAAAAAAAATCCTAATTTTTAACTTCAGCAATTAAGCAAAATAAGTAAATTTCTTATTTTTTTGATTTCATGATGGAACAAAGTCCTGTGGCAAGTCTAATCTCAAAAATTTGTTTGCCAAATTCACAGAAATAGTTATCAGATATGAATCTGGGTGATAGGGTACACATTTTTTGATCTATGCTGTGGAGGTTATGCAGGTCTGCCACTGCTGTCATTAAAAAAAAAAAATAAAAAATCTATACTGTGATCTATGGGTGTAGAAATGTTCATTTGATATGTTGCCAACGTCAAAACACTGCCACCAACATATCAAATCCAACATATACTGCAACGTTTCAAAATGACCATCCAATCTTTTGAAAGTCCAGAACCCAACTCCTTTCAAATGGCCCTAATTGAACAAAAGTTTAATCTCCGTAACATGACCCTCTTTCAACACACAGAACTGTATTGCAGCATGAATCACTGTATAAAGCTCAGACACAGATAGTATAAGTGTTACATCATAGATAGCTGAAGACTGAAAATTTTATCAGACAATAAGCTACCAGTAGCATACAGATAGTGTAATCAAGTCAAAAATCAGCATCATCCTTCAAGGTGTTGTAATTGTATTTTCTGTTAGTATATTTAACTATGTTCAAATCATGTCACAAAAAATGGCCACAAATAGATTAAAAATGTAAAGCTACAGCAAGTAAATACCACTAATATACAATCATGACAAATCAAAGATTATTTCAATAATTACATATTCACAAATGTTAAATTCTTTTATAAATTTATCTAATATATGCATTAAAATTATGGAATTAGTATAATTTATGTTACTAATTCAATTGATTGATGCTATTATCAAAGTAGACTTATTCTGTAACAACTTTGCTTTTCAAAGTCTTTGCATTTGTACCAATATCACTATAAGTTACACAGTGGTGAAAACCGCCAATTCAGCCATCAGGACAAACAAAGCAAAAACTGAATTTATAAAACTGCTATGCACTTTCAAGAACAATCATTCCTACTATAGTTGCCTTTTGGTTACAAATACATTGATAGTGAACATGCATCATTAAATTTAAGAATTATGCTGTCTGATATACATGCAGATATGAATAAGACAAATAAATGCTACAAATGAGGGCTGCTGCAAGGTTCTCAAGTATAACTAAAAAGCTCTTCAAAAAATCTGACATTAGGCTAAGAACTTTTCCACACCTACTAGTATACAGATAAATTAAACAAATTATTGAATACTTTTTTTCAGATTCTTTGAAATGAATTGCAGAAAAATAGAATTGATTGAAAGTATCAAACTTACAAATAGCAGTTTAGGATTTAAATTGATAGTAATCATTGAATGAAGTGTTGAGGTAAGATTATTGATAACAAAGAGAGGAGAATCAATAAAAGATAACAGAAAAATATAGAATACCGAGAATCAGAAGCATTAATGTTATTATTCCAGAGAGAATATTATGGAAATTTATATAAACTACAACAGCAATAATAATCAGGAAGAATGAAGTAAATGACAAATACTTATTTTTAAATACAGAAATGGAAAAATGACCTTGACCTTTTCCAAACAAAGATTCATCATGCAAAGCCAGCTCTTAATGTCCTTTTAGTTCTTTTAAACAAGATAGAAATCCAACAATTATTTTAATAATATTCTATCAGACTTACTTTAGAATCAAGATATTCTCTAAGAATGACATATAAAAAGTTAATTTTACATGAAGATCTTTGTCTGGCAGTGCTGACAATATTTTGAGACATTTCATTTACATTGTTTAAAAATATTTTCAAAAGTTTCAGATCTTTGATGCAATTAAAAGAAAACTGAGAAGACTATTAATCTCCTGAAAGAAAATATCTCACTATTTGTCATGTTGAAATAAATCACAGAAGCTAAGGACAGCAATAATGAAATGCAAAAATACATTCAGTGACTTTATTTAAGATGATCTAAGTAGGAATGTTAAAGTAATAATCAAACATTAAAAGGATGCATTCATTTGAAATTTCATAAAAGAATTGCCAAATGAAAAACAAATGTGTAGACTGAAGTGACTAGACTGGAAAAATGCTTTTAGAGAATAACTCAACCACTTAAAATATGGAATTTAGTCAAGAAAAAAAAACAGTTACAACAAAAAACTTAGTTTAAATAAATCAGTGCATATCATCTTTTAATAAACAAAAACACAAATAATAATGTGTGTTATGTAATGACATGTACTTAAATCTCAGAAACTGTCAACAAGTGACAGGTGACATAAGCACAATATATATATGATATTTATTAAAATTTGCAGGGCTAACTACAAATGACAACTTTCATTTCTCACCTGATAATTTAATAAGAAAATGTTGGAGAGTGGTTTCAAAAATCATTACTTGTTTAAAAAATTAAATTAATCAAATCCTTTTGTTATTTCTGCCAACTAGAATCCATTCATAACTGAACAGATAACATTTGGCAAGATTTCTAACATTTTTCTTATGGTTAACAAGCTTCTACCTCAGTTAAGGAATTAAACTATTGTACAATATGTTACACTATGCATATCAATACAACCCTTTAAATAGAAAAAAAAAAAGTTTCCAATTCATCTCTTACATAAAATATTATATATTTATATATGCTAAAAAGAACAATTAAATTTTATTTTTAATTAAATTATGAAGAGTAATTATACTAATATTCATAATATATATTTTAGTAATATTCAATTTAATAATTTATTCAATATAAAATGAAAAATTCCTTAAATTCTAATTGAACATTGAAGATGTTTTATTTTACCTCTTCTAACTGATTATGGTGTGGAATGAGAATAAAGTTTATAAAAGGAGTGTGAGACTTGTTCAGCAGTGATTTACATGTAAAGAGGCAAAAAACAACTCTTTTCATCTTTTACACAATCAAGTAAACATTAACATGAATAAATCAAAGAAAAAAAAAAAAGATGTTACTGGAAATTCAAATAACAGATTTCCTAGGTCAGTTTGTCACTATTTACTTCTGCTTTTTTTATTCTGTCTCAATCAATTTAGAACGTAGAAAGATTGGTATTTCAGAATGAACCAGAAGTTGTTTATCCTGTTAAACAAGACAAGGCAAAGCAATGGGGGAAAATAGACATACTGAGGTTGAATGAAATTGTACAATTTGATTTTGGCATGATTAAACACTTGTCAGGAATAGAGTAAAATATACTAGCTTGTGTTTCTTAAGCAATGTTCTTCACTTTCAGAAGTGTTGTCTATTTCCTATATCAGTAAAGAATTCATTTAAATATTTTCATATTAACTGTACTTCTATTGAATAAAACAGTATAAAAACTCCAACAAAAAAAAAAAATTAATTATATATATATATATATATATATATATATATATATATATATATATACACACACACACACACACACACACACACAGACACTTATAGATAATCAATAAGTAACTAACAAGGTTGCTTTAATATCTCCATGACATTGTTCAGTTTTTGTTTTTTTACTATAATAATTTTATCAAGTCTGTATATTATTACTAAGAACAACAAAATAAACCAGAAAACAATTCATACCCAGTTTATACACATCTCTATTTTATAGCCCAAGAATATTTATCTCGGTTTCATATTACAGATCTTGCAAGACTATAAATAACTGAGTATAGTTTCAAAACCAAAGTTTTCAATCATGTATCTCATAAATCTTGCCAATCTAGTATAAAGGTCAGAACTAATGTAGGAGCCAATTTTCTAATCAACAAGTACAAATCAGGTTTATAAATTCAAGCTCTCATCAAATGGAAATATTTGCACATTGGTATTTTGTTTAACATTAACAACAAATAACTAAACTGTTTTTATTGAAAGTATCCCAAAAAGGGATATGTTAACCACAATCTGACTTTTACAAATTTTAAGGAACATGATTCCAGAATAGAAATGCATCATTTTCATAATGCTGAAAAAAAAATGATTAACTCCCAAAGATTTAGTTATGAAGAAAATAAAGAGAGTCCTACAAACTGATTATTTAGAAAAGCTACAAGTCATAATATCAAGAGAGCATAGACATTAAGGACACCTTGAGATTCCACTTAGCATAAGGATGAGACAAGCTGATAGTCTAATTCAAAATACAATACTATATACAATAAAAGTATTAATGAGCTCAAAGATGTTAAAAATAAATACTTCTAAATCTATCTTTCTAGTCATACCTTTTTATAATCTGATAAAAAATGTATTATCAGTGAAAAAAATTATACAATATAATCCAACAAACCTTACTAATAAAAAACATTCCATATAACTAATTTACCATATCTCTTAGAATTCCCATGCCCTAAATATTTCCATTTAGCTCAACCTAATCATGGATTTATCTATTTCCTAATCATTAACAAGCGCACAAAAATTCTTATGGATTTAGAGAAAAAAAAAAAAAAAAAAAAAAACTTCAAGTGATTTTTTTTGTCTATATACATAAACCAGGTACAAGAATGCACAATCCTCACTGTCTAGTTCTAATAAAGTGCTGTCAATCAGGTTTTCAAAGTTTAGATCAAGATTTTTGACCTCTGGAACAAAGTGAGACAACCTAGCAACTCATGAAAAACTGGCTGAGCTTAATAGAAGCTAAATATAGTCTTGGTAAAATGTGTGTTAAAATCTATAAAGGAACATTTTATGGACAATCAATGATTAGGTACACAGACCCTTTTCATGCTTACTGCTTCAAGTGGAAAATACATATAGTCTTCCTTTATATAGTATCTTAGAACAAACAATACAAATGTAACAATTCACAAAGTCATGAAAAAAATAGATAAAAAGAAGGTGCTACAGAAATTTAAATTTTGATGGGAAATGTTTTAACAAAAGACAGAAAATATGATACCAGAATATGAAAGTGCAATTTCCAAAAGCTAAACAAAATATTAAAAAACAGGAGAATTACATTAGAAACAAAGATAAGATGCTGAATTGCTATCTAATATCAATCCTCGTATATGGCAGTGAATGCTAGACAATTTTCACAGAGATAAAGAGGAGACTAAGCCACAGAGAAGTGGTTCTACAGAAGAATACTGAAAATACAATGGACAGAGCATGTGAGTAACAAGGAAGTTTTAAAGAAAATAGAAACAAAAAAGATACTTATACTTAAAATCAGAAAGCAATAATTGAAATTTTTGGGACACATAAAAGATCTTGAAGAATTTTACACTCCCAGGACATTGAAGGCAAGATGGGCAATGAGTAAGCTAAATAACAATCTTGGCTAAATGAACAGTAGAACAGTGTGAGAATAATAGTAAAAACAAACTCTGCCAAAAGCTACAAAGGATAGGAAGTTGGAGAGAGCCATGATCACCCATGTCCTGAAGGGACATTAAATATAAGAGATGATGTATACACCAACAAAGTAAACAGAATTCAAGTAAATATTCAGGAAATCAGATTATTTGTTTAAAATAGTGAAAAACTAACTGTTCATATTCAAAAGTAATTTAATTCAAACAATACTGATTAATTTGGTAACAATTTTATTGCTATTTTCAATGAAAGCTGTGTAAATATTAAAATAAAAATGTTAAAGTAGAAAGTGTTAAGTTAAATATATTCTGATACAAAAATACTTATTGAATAGTTTACATTTTTTATGAAATGTTTGCTCAATGAAAATACAGAATAATCCACAATTTTTTTTTTCTTCAGCATAAGCAGCTTTCCAAAATCTATGCTACAGAAGAATTTATTTTAAGTAAACCCTCCCTCACCATCAAGAATTCAAAATTTCCAAACAGGCTGACTATAGAAGCAGGCTCTCAAATACAGGCAAGAGAAATGATGTAGCTGCAAAGAATCAACAACACATTCTTATTTGAATGGTTTAGTCTACTGTTTTGAAGGCTACAACACACAAAACCTGGTGTTGATCTGTACTCATTTGTTTCCAGCTAAGATATTAAACAAGAATAATAACAAAACATTAGAAATACCTCTTTATGAAATGGTATCAGTTTTATATTTTCTCTCATGAATAAAAATATCAAGATATCAAAATGGTTGTATCAATCATTTTTGTTTCTGAAGATCAAGGTTATTTCATAATAACTTCATAAGTCTTTGATAATAATCCAATAATAAAATGCAATATAAGTTACTTCAAATTGCTTTTCTCATTAAATAAAATTAAGTACTTGAAATTGGTACAACTGAGAAAAGGCTAATAAAAGTTAATACTGGCCGGCTTAACTAATATTTTTTTTTTAATTTGTTCAAAAGGAAATTAAATTTAACTTGATAGAGGATGGATTTGTTCAAAATTAAACGATATAAAATGAATAAATGGTATTGCAATTTGATTTCACTATTACATGCAAGATTCATTCATGCAATATATTCCATGGGATAGATTTTAGCAATCAGAAATTTTAAGATTTAAATATTAAATTACAATAATAATGCTTACATTTTTTAGCAACAATATTTCATAATCAGGAATAACAACAAGGCTAATTTGCAGAAATTAGAAAATAAAGGCTTTTTGCATCTATTTGAAAATAGGTTTTTCTTCCTTAATGTATTTATGATAAAAAGTAAACATTTCAGATAGCTTGATTCAATACAGTGTTATCCAAAATATAAAAGGAACAACCCATGTAATAATAATAATACTTATCAATATTTTATAACACCGTTATAGTTTCCTTTAAATTTGAAATAAAGTAGGAAACAAGTTTATCCTTTTGTTACTTCATTCAAGAAAAAATTATTTCCAGACATGCATCATTATAATGGTGGCGAGGTGGAGAGTTTTAAATATCAGCAAATTCATAAAATTTCTGATAATGAAAACACCAAAATGCAAAAATTGAAAACTTGATGCCATAAGACAAAGAAAATAGGTTTTATTTTATTATAAATATGAAAATATTTACATTTGAGTAATATTAAAAAGAATCTATTTATGCAAAGAATGAAAGTTTCTTTTATATTACATAGTCAACCCAAATATCTATTCATGTGAATCAAATAAAATAAACAGGGCACCTCGTTTGAAAAACAAACCAAAACTAGGTTTTTTTTTATATAAAATTCAAGAAAAATACTTTATTTCCCAAAAATATTTTTAGTTTAAAATAAAACTTTAAGAATTTTCTATATACATTATCTTCAAATTATTGTGTCTATAAATCTGCAAATGAATAAAAAAATTAATTTTCTTAAATTTCTTGAATACAAAATTATTTAGAAGACAGGAAAAAAAAAAAAAAAAAAAAAAAAAAATCAATCAACAAAGCCACTAATGATATGGTCAAATAACTTATTCTCCCATGGATTATATTGAAATATTGGATTCCAAAAGAAACTATCACAAAGAGCATAGGAGAAATTTTCATATCTTCAGATCATATGAAAAGAAAGGTGACATTTAAAAATTATCAAAAGACAGGCAACTAGGCAACTACTTATGAACCACAAAATTGAAATCCACCAGGAAATATATAATTGTATACATACAATGATTCTGAGACTAATTTGTACTATGATAACAATAAATCCTTCCAGAGGCAGGTTTAAAACCTTATAGATTATGAAGAGTTATTAGCCTTTTCTAGGTTAATGAGTAAAAGAAAAATAGCTTAATTGGTTTCCTAATTGGACTGGAAATAGAGAGTGCCAAAACATGTTAGAATTACATCTGCTAGATTTTATTTTTAGTTTCAAAGGTAAATAAATATTAA
The DNA here is from genome assembly GCA_903632075.3 of Acanthosepion pharaonis. Classification (NCBI taxonomy): domain Eukaryota; kingdom Metazoa; phylum Mollusca; class Cephalopoda; order Sepiida; family Sepiidae; genus Acanthosepion; species Acanthosepion pharaonis. Next base: position 808,643 of record CAHIKZ030000019.1, read on the forward strand.
ATGTTTCACAAATAATTGCATCACAAACTGTGTGTGTGTGTGTGTGTGTGTGTGTGTGTGTCTGTGTTACACTATAGAAAGACTGATTTTATTGGTCAGGTTATAAGTAGAGCTTTGCATTCTGAGTCAACTGCTACAACTTAGAATGGCTTATGTTTAAGGTAATGAGATGTTATCAATAAAAAACTAAATATCAAAATTTATGAAATTAACCAACATTAAAAAGTTATTGTAGCAATATCAAAAATTGATAAGAAAAATTTAATATTTTGTTACAATTGTGAATTCAGTTATAAAATGAACAAAAGATACGGCAAAATTTTTCAAATTTAAAAAAATAAAAATCTTTGTATTCAATTAAGCAATGTATTCTTATACTGAGAAGATTTTGTCCTTAATCTCTATCACTTCAATCACAAAAAGAACACAACTTATTAATCATACAGAACAATCATGGCTTTTCATGACAGTTTCACACTTATTTTTGTCCCTGGTTTTTTATAAAAATGTTTAATTTCATGTTTATTCAAAAGGTGCCAGTGATTAAATAAAGAAAATGTAGATATTTTATCAGGTGGTTCTGTCAGATTTTGAGAGGTGGATCAAGCCAAAAATTTTTCCAGTACATTGTCATAATACAAAAGTTAAGCAGTGGATATAGTGTTGAAATCAAATTTTATTGACTGTCAAATGGGACTTTTAAATAAGTTTGAAATTAAATTGGGTTTGAAATTAAAACCAAGATCTAGTAATTTCCAGCTCTATGCACAATGAACTATGCCAGCAAATGTCTAAAATCAAAGTAATCAATTTTTGTTTTCACAAACCCTGAAGACCAGTTCTTAAAAGAGTTTAATTCTTTTATCAGTTTCTCCAACACTCTTCATAATAGTTTCTTTTGAAACTCAATATTTAGATATAATTATAATCCATGGGAGGATGAATTATATGACCATGTCATTACTGGCTTTGTTCAAAAGTTGATCATTTCTGTCTTTTAAATAATCTTGTATGAAAGAAATTTATGAAAATTATTAATCTCATTTAATTCATTTGCAGATTAAGAGGCAATAATTTAAAAACAATTTATATAGAATATTTTCCAAAATATTTTTAGTTTAAAATAAAACAAAAACTAAGATTCACCAAGTTCAAGTGCACACGAGCTTATTTTTATTATAGATGGCTATACATTCCACGGGTTGTAAGGATAGGAAAACAAACATTTGCTAATTTAATGAGTTCTATCTACACTGGGTACCCCACCACTGTGGCCTTATGCTAAACTCAGCTAAGCTTAGTAAATAAGCTTTATAAGTGCCTTGTTGTGAAGCAATAGTTTATAAGCTAACCTCAAAGTTCATTACTACTGTAGCAATTTCAGTGCTCCTTGAATTACCCACAATTGTGGCCTTTTGTGTGCTAAGCCAGGATAATATAAATTTACTGTGTGAGTATATATATATATATATATATATATATATATATATATATATATATATATATTAGTTTTACGGTACACTATATTTAGGAGTTAAAATGCTCAATATCAGGGATAGAGCATATGTAAATATAAAAGTGGACACTGAAGTCAACACCCAGAGGCAACAGTGTTCCATGCTAAATCAGACTTGACAACTGTGTTTAGCACAAAACTGACTGAGGCTGTCACCTCTGCGTGTTGACTTCAATGTCTATATATATATATATATATATATATATATATATATTTTTCAAAAGTTTGAACTCACCCTCAGAATTAGCATGAGATGAACTTGACAGAAGAGTGAAAAAAAAAAAAAAAAATGAAATCAATTATCAAACTTATACTTTGAGAAACTTTTGCAATGAATGCCAAAAGTTTTTTGCTGCAGTAATCAAGGCTAAAAGAGGATATTTTGACAAGAGCAAAATTGAATCATAAAATGCTTTTTGTCATAAAATTTCTAATAAAACATCATGCCACTTTTTTTTCTTAAATCATGTACAATAATTTTCTTATTTAAAGTACAAAACAACTACATTTTGGGCCAATTTTTAAAAAATTACCAGGGTTTCCTCAAACTACATTTAGGAGTTTCGACAGTGAAAGGGTGAGAGCAGGATGCCAGCCTCATAGGGCGCTTGAACTCGAAGTCTGGGAACCAGCGAATGCAGCTCCTCGGAGCAAATGCCATGAAAGCATTTGTAAAAAAGACAGAGAGAGGCGACGATGCGTCTGTGAGAGAGTGACTGTAGACAAGATGCCAGAACAGGGCCCATTATATTGCATATCCGCCTCTGGAGCCTATCAAGAACCCCAAGGCAAACAGAAGGGGCTCCAGACCATATATGGCAGCAATACTCTATGCAAGGGCGAATTGTTGATTTGTAGATCTGGAGGATCGATTCCGGGGAGAAAAATTTCCTGGCGCGGCACAGGGAGCCAAAACTATATCCATAGACAATGCCATCACCATAAGATATAACCTCATCCATTATTATTAAATAAAAATATCTGGTTGGTTATACCAATTAGTTATAAGGAGGAGGAAGAGGAGATATAAAGTACAGAGTAGTAAAGAACTTTGAAGCAATAATTTTTCCAGAGTTACTTTAAGCTTTTGTACATTCATTCAATAGTCAAAAGTAACAGGCTACAAACAGAAAATTAGGAAATTCCATTACAAGTCATAGATAGGTGAAGAGATACTTGTCAGGGCCTGCATATACTCCCCCTGCCCCAAACCCACCAACGTGGGGAGGAGGGAATCGAGCTTGATTGGGGGGCCCCAATACCTGCTTTCTGACCCTTATCAACATGTTTTTTTTTTCTACCTACATTTATATACATTACAAATGAAACTAACCACAAGTGACTATTTGTATTAAAGGATGAAAATTGTTTTCAAATTTTGACATCATTTTGAGTGGGATTTTTTGTTTAAGTCATGAAAAAAATACTATTCATTATTTTTTATCCATGTTGAATGTTAAAATTATTCAAATTTTTAACAAGAGAAATCTCAAGTTGATGTTAAAAATTGCTGCAAAACATTGATTTATTTAAGATGGAATGATCTATTATGACATTTCTCTAATTTTATTTAGATACATTGTATTTATTTTTAATTTTTCTAGTTGAATTGTTCACATATATTGCATATGATACATTATTGTATATAATTAGTTTAGAATAAAATTTGGTATTTTATCTGAATACTATCTTATGAAAATTGAGATGTAGTAGAATAGAGAACCTGATATCATAGATTCATATCAAATTCGGTGAGGGACCATCAGACTCTTGCACTAGCTTTGATACTTATAATAAACCAGCATTTTTTTCTAACTGATATATGTAGAAGTCTGCAACATCAATAGCAAAAACGTTCAAATGCTATTAATTTCAAAAGGAAATATGATTAGCTTTTATTCATAGAGGTGATAAATTTAATTAAAAACAAACTTGTATAAAATATGTATAACCTTTAAATATTTATGATGCATATGACTTGTTTACAGACTTGGCACAATAACAAAGTTATTTTTGTCAATTAACAAGGATAAATTAATCAATACATTTCTTCTCCTAGTCATGCAAAAACAAATATATGAAATACATAAGATTCAAGAATGATACTGAAAACTAAAGATTTTGATTTTTACCCCTAAAGAGTGAATTAATGATTCCATTGAATAAAAATGTTATCTTTGATAATTTGAATAGAGTATGTTTTATTTCAATCCATTTAGTTAAAATGTATATTTATTAAAAAAAAAAAAAAAAAAAAAAAAAAATCAGTATTTTTAGTATATACAAATATATTTCAGATAAATTTTGTTAAATAAAATAAAAATCAGATTTTGTCATAAAATTTAACCAAATTAAAAGAACAGCTGTCCATTGATAATAAGTATTATGATTTAAAGAGCATTAGAATACAAATTATGTCATAAAGGAAAAATATCAACCGAGACAATTTGACAGCTAATAAGCTCTTCAACAGAAATTAATCATGCGGTATGCATAAGTAGCTTACATCAGCGATTTTTGTAATAATAAAATCCACACTAAAAGCACAAAAAATATTAGCATTTATTGACGTTCATAGCATTGTAGAAAGAATTTAATGTATAAGTAATATTTGTCCCACACATTTTATTTAGCATTCTGTGGAATTTGAGTTACTTCGATATAATAATATATTTAATAAACTGCACAATTCTGAAAAATCTAAAGTTTTATGGAAAAAAAAAAAAAAAATTATATATATATATATATAAGTAAAATATGCTTATGTTAATGATTTTTAGCAAAATATCCCAAAATCATATTTTTCTTGTTTGGGGATCAGTATAGCAAATGTCAATTTTCATCATGTATATTTATATATACATATAATTCAACTAATTAAGTATTTAAAAAAAAAATTCAACATATTTAATATTTCAACTAATTTAATTTTTTTTTTTTAAAGTCAATATATTTAATATTTCAACTATTAAATATTTTTAAAATACTCAAATTACAAAACTATTCTATTTTTATTAAGAATATATTAAACATGTTAAAGGTCATTAAATTAAATTGAAACTATTTTACTGTTGATAAATAAATATTTAAGAAATACACCCACACAACTTACAAATTGTAACCTTCCTATTTTTCCAGATTTTGTAAAAGGATGTCATGAGTCATCATAGATAAAACTAGAAAAACCGGCCATAGGTTGTCATCTTTATGGCACAATGAATGAGAAAACAAAACCACTATAACATCTGAGAATACAAGCAATGTCCCTAAAGGAGTATTTTAGAGACAAATAAAAAAAATAAATAACGCAATTTTTTCTTGTAGGTGTTATGTTGTCGATGTTTCAGTAAAGTAGGTTAATGCCACATTCTATGAGCAATAGTGGTTGAAAAGGAGTATTAAACTAAATAAAGCAACACATAACTAGCCATATTTTTATCTAATAGAAAAAAAAAGTTAGCATCTAAAAATTCATGTTATTTCAGCAAGTGAACATATGTCAATGTTTGTGTATTAAAATATTAATATCAGCATTGATTTTATAAGATTGTTAATGTAAAAGAATAAATAAAACTTTACTATGTGGTATGAAAGAGATGAGTGTATTTTTTAGCTGAGGTTATGATGACAATCATCAAGAAAATGAAACTGCTGTAGCTAATGTTCAAGATAATTCTAAGATAAACTAAAAGCATACTACACTTACAATGAATGTTGTTTTTTCATAGTAATTAATTTCATTAGAAAAATAAGTTAACATATTTCTACCAAATATTGCAAAATATTTAAAAATGATTGCAAAATGATTTAAAAGTAGCAAGAATACCCAAAGTAGAAAGTGATTTTTGTGTTTCTTGAAAAAAAAAAAAAAAAAAAAAAAAAAAAATAAAAGAAATCAGACTCAAGGCATAGAATAATGATATATTAATACATATGTTTATCCCTATCTACCAACTTAGCTGCACAATGTGCATGACTACACATTCTCAAAGCAATGACTAATGTTACTAATTACCTTACTTTGTATGAAGCCATTAATGATTCTACTAGTATAAAAAACTATACTATTCAATGGCAATGCATAAGTATCAATACTATATTTAACTAGTATATACCCAGCTTATTTAATATTCTGCTGTTAATAATGGGAAAATTTAAGAGTTTAAGGCAAAAGTTAAGCAAAATGGGGAAAAGACAAATATTAAAAAAAAATTGTCTTTCATAAAATTCTTGTAAATTAAAATGTAATATTTTTACACACACACAAACACAAAATGAACAGAGTAATTCCCAGAGTGTCTGTCTATGAAACTCTATAGTGCTGAAGGTAACATCAATCAGCTAAGTAATAAACCTTTTACTTTATATATAAAATAGTTATATGAAAGTATTATTAAATTAAATTGGCTTCTATTGCTAAAAACCACACACATATTGTGATTATATATATATGTGTGTGTGTGTGTGTGTGTGTGTGTGTGTGTGTGTGTACATAGAAGTCAACATTTAGAGGCAACAGTGTTTCATGCTAGATGCAATCCTCAGGCCACCATATATATATTACACACACACCTTTAGGCAAAATTATGGGGCAGGTTAGAAAATATGATTGAAACTTGTACATATATTAGCTGAAAACACTATAAGCATTTTTGAATTGATGTTTCATTGGTATTTATGGTAGTGGTGGGTACCAATAATGATTTGTGTTCATTTTTACTTATTTAGCATAAGTAGCAAACTCATTTATTTGAAATTTAATCTATAATGCTAAATCTTTTCTAATTTTAAGTAACAAGTTTAGTATCAATTTATAAATGCTGCTTTGTTGAAAATGTCTCAAAAAAAAAAAAAAAAAAAAAAAAAAAAAAAAAAAATTCCGAAAGCTAAAAGTGCTGAAATTATTGCATTGTTCAAAGAAGGGTTATCCCAAGTCAAAATTGCAAGAAAAGTGAAATACTCATGAAATGGTGTACAAACAACCATTAAAAGAAATTAAACCAATTATTTCAAAAATCATGATGGCCAAAGCCAGAAAAGGTGTACAAACTCGAGGGAAGACAGACTGCTAAAGAGGGCATCTCTAGGTGATAGGAATAAAACTCTTCTAATGTGACTGCTGAATTTCAAGAGGCAACAAAGTGATATCGACTCACACAATGAGAAGAAGGTTAGTAGAATCTGGCCTCAAAGGATGGTAAACCATTGCTGTCTGAGGTTAATAAGAAAAAAGACTTTTTTGCAAAAAGAGCATGAAAATTGGATGGCTGAGGATTGGGTCAAAGTTGTCTGGTCTAATGAAAGCAACTTTGAAGTAAGTTCCTTTATTAGTTTAAACTAATTTATTGAGCACAATTGATTTCATTATGCCTATACTGTATTTTTATTGAATAGAAAATTATCCTTAAATTTTTTATTGAATAGAAAATTATCCTTAAATTTTTTATTTTTACCAGGTTTTTGGAACTCCTGGAGCTGTTTATGTTTACCAAAGAATTGGGGAAGCATATGATGTTCAATGTATTGCCCCAACTGTAAATCCGGAGACAAGAGTGTAATGGTTTGGGGCTGCATGTCGTCTTCCAAGACAGGCATGTTATTCACATGATTCCAACATTTACACAAGCAAATTAGGACAATGTTATCGACATTCATTGGAATTTTCAACAATAACATACCAGATGGAGTAATCTTCCAACAAGACAATACACCATGCCACACATTCAGAGTTTTGAAAGGTTGATTTGAAAAGAAAGAAGTGATGGTAATGAAGTGGCCTCCTCACTTCCCTGACCTGAATCCCATTGAATATATGTGGCCATGCTTAGGTAAAAGAGTGAGGGTGCACAAATATTCTTCAAAATGCTAATTAGAAGCCAAACTTCATGAAGAATGGTAGAAAATCAAGCCAACTACTTGTGCTAAACTGGTCTTCAGTATGCAAAAGTACATAAAGACAATTATAAAAGCAAAAGGAGCCCACACCAGGTATTAAATATAGGTTAAATTTACTTTGAAAGCTTCGTTCTTTTTCTTTAAATGATAAAATAAACACATTTCAATTATATATTTATAAATTTTATACACCCGTCCCATATTTTTGTCGATGGCTATATATATATATATATATATATATATATATATATATATAGCCATATGTGTGTGTGTGCATGGAATTTCCATGTTCTCAACTTTTTCTATGTGCCATATCCCATCAGGACGCTGACAATCATGGCTCTCCACAATGTCCTGTCCTTTGTAGCTCTTAGCAAATTCTACCTTTTTTTGCTATCTCTCCTAAACCCTTTTCTGTCACAAGCTTTATTAATAGTATTTTTAGCTTTTATTGGTATATTCTAGGGTTTATGGTATAATAGAAAAGAGTGTATATAACTTTGTTTACTGTCAGTTTGCATAACTGATGTTACTAGCTTTTTGAAGAAATGAAAACAAAACCAGAAGAGAGACAAGAACTAAAACTAATAGTGTACAAACTTCAAAGGAAATAAGCTTCAACACCTAAACCCCAAAGGAAAACGAATATCAGCATCTAACACCAAATATTTAGACATCAAAAGTTGCTGAATGCCAACAATTGTAAAGGCTTTTTTAAATCAAAGGAAAGAAAACATTTTTTTAAATTCTACAAATGTTTTTTCATACCATCGGGGATTTTATTTGTTAAATTCTATAGAATATTCTGGTATTTTAAATTATCTTAAGACTCAAGATGGTTTCACTGGCTGTGCTCCAACACTGGCACTTAATGTCAAGGTGAATGTGCCAAGATGGCAGAAGTTTCCAACTGAAGGAAAAAAAAAAAAAAAGGCAAAGATTGCCAATTTTTTATGCATGTATATTCAGCATAAATTTATAAATACAGAAATGTAACTTTTCCTTTATATTTCTTTATTCATCCTGTTATTTTGCCAGTCTTATTATAATAGGATATATTTGATAGAGTCATTGATAAAAATGTTAATCAGAAGTAAATTGAAGTCGATTGCTATAGTGTCAGAATACTAACTTTTATTAAAGAAATTACTGAAGTAACCAAATTTCAAAGAAAGTTAATTTGTTCAGAATGTCTCCATTTTTTATTCTTCTAATAATATTTGGCTTAATTTATTTTCCAATCATTTGATGCCATGTTAAGTAAATATCTAGTGGCAATATATGCACAGAAGTGAAAGGGGGGGGAGACTAAAACGCTGAGCCAAATAAATGATGTTTCAATATCCAGGGCCTTCTGACTCCTGTTGGAAGAATCCCTCTATGTCTTCAGGGATGTAGCCATACTTACTATGCTTGGCCAATTGTGGAATGGATGGTTGTTGACTGAGGAGTGCTGCTTAACAGCCCTTGCTATTTGCGGTGTTGGGGTTCCACTTACCTACCTCATCAGACCAGGGTCTGGTGAGGGAGCCAGTTTAGTCACCAACCACTCAGGTTTTTAATTCAAAGTTGTCCTTCACCAAGATCAACTATAGAATCCAATCTGTCCTACTATTTACCCATAGGTGGGATGAGGGAGAAGAGATGTATCTGTACCTTCCAAGCTTATTTGGAAAAAAAAAAAGAAGAAAAGTGAACTCCAGTAGAGTTATATTTGCATGTAAGCAAATATAACTTGACTGGAATTCAAACTTGATTTTTCAGATTCCTCAATCAGAGCTGCTATCCATTACTTCACTGTGCCTGTGAAGTTTAATAATTATTTGTGGAGAGGAGAAGAGAAGAAAAAAAAAAAACACAACAGACTTCAAACCTGAAAAGATGAAGCATGTGAGCATCAACTCTATACTAGGTAATAACAAACCACTATTATGAAAGAAAAGTACAAAAATTTAAATTGTTAGATGAGAAAATTGTGTACAGAAGCAGCTGTAAAATCCAAAGATGAAAATAATATGATGGCACATAATTGATGCTCTAATAAAAAAACCAGATTAGAAGATATGAAGTTTATACAAATAAGAACTAAAAAATATGATCATATATAAGAGGATCCATTAGAAAATGCATGAGTGTACACAGACTGATGACATAATTAGCATATCACTAATAAAAGAATTAAGTCAGTTTAAATGTTTTAACAAGTACAAAAATGAAGGAGACCAAATTACTATATGACAAAATCCAATCTAAATTTTTAAGGGCACTTGACAAGAAAATTCTTCAAAACAATAGAAACCGAAAATCTGATATTCAGTAATATAAATCAGACACAGATCTATAAATAATCAAGTGTAACTCATTGAACATGAATAGAGTGAATTCTATTTAAGTTCAATTACTTACATTTCTATATATTCATGCAAACAATTACAAGAAATACACAAATGGAAAACCAGAAAATGCAATATAGACAAAGGGAGGTGAAATATGAGGGAAAATTAACCAACTTTAGGATATGAACAACAATACACTTGGGTCTAGAGTCAAAATAGTAGTATCTATTACTGATGGTGAATAGAAGAAAACTATCAAGCAGATCAGATGAGACTACTCTAAGAATGCCATATAAAGACTTCAAAGAACTTTGAAAGGAAACATGCCAACTTCTGACTCACACTGGGAATATCTCTGAGCTGAAAAAAATAAAAACAATTGAAAAAATAATAAATGGAAAAAGAAAACAAAAAAAAAAACCGGACAGTCAAAGGTTTTGATGTCACCAAAATAAGGTCTCGAGATTTTTTTTTAAATACAACACCTTATACAATAATGATAAAATTATAGCTAAATTAGTAATAATATTCTGATAATTTTCAAACCATACTATAAAACTGCTTTAGAATAAATTCAAAAATGTATCAATTTCTAATTGATTTACTAAAGAAATATTTACGAAAAAAAAAATTTTAAAAGTTAATTATATGGCAAGTTACATTGTCTGACAAATCAAAGAAATTATAAAGATAAAAATACTTAAGGACGATAGTAAGTAACTTTTACTCAGAGAAATAAAATTGAATTTGATGCATTTTCCATATTTTTATCCATTATGCTATTGTTACTTAGAATTCATGCACTTTTCCAAGAGAAACTTTGTTGCTAGATATTCTTTCTGCTGAAATGAACGAAAACAGTTAATCTAACCAAATTTAACATTATTTGTTGAATTTTAGTTTACATATCATTAAGTTATTGTAGTAGTAATAGTTTATTAATCATGAAGTTGCACAATATAAGTTGGTATAATCAATTATCAACATTTTAATAAGGTTAAAACAATTGCAACATTTGATTATATACGAACTTACAATGTCCCAAACTTGCAGAGATTCTTTAAAAAGTAAAAAGAAAACTCGTTCAATTTAGTAGACAAAACAAGTAGAAGAATAATAACTAGGACATTACTAGGATTTATTTATTTATAAAGGCTGTATCAAAAGTTTGTCATTACCAACATTGTGTTGTAAAGTTTTCAAGTCAAACCTCAAGCTTTTTAGTTCTATGTAATACAAATAACCACCATGTCAAAATAATAGATCTTTGTAACAATGAAAAGAAAAATACCTCAATATTGGCTAATACACTAATTAGACAAACCTATTCATAACAAGTGATGCCATATTTATAAGCAAGATTGCTTCATTATATTAATCATAGTACTTTTCTTATCCAACATATTTTCAGTATCCAACAGTAAATACATAAAATTGTTTCATTATATAGAAATTAGATCTTATACAGGAACATCTTAGTCATTCAAAATTATCCACCCAATAGTAAGAATACAGAAAAAATTAAAGACCATAACATTTAGGAGAGACAAATTCAAGAGATGCATAATATTTGGGTGGAGAAAGTGGCACCAGAGATGCAAGTAGTATTTTCTGAATCTACTAATATAAATTCATATAAGTTTTTGCAACTTTAATTACTGCTGACCAAATTAAATTCCTTTTAGGAATCAGACATTTTATGAATATTTTAAATAATTCTTGAAAGAAATGATTTGATCATGAATACAAGCAAATACTGATTAGAAAATAGAGTCAAGAATTAATACAAAAATAAATGTGTGTGTGTACTAGAAATAAGATTCCATTTCAGGATTAAAATTTTACTTGTAAAAAAAGTAAAATTTATAAGCTAGTGATTCAAGGGTGCTACTATAGTACGATATCTACCGAGGCATTTGCAACCTACTATAAATGACGATGCACTCATTATTGCTGGAAAATGCTCAGGAAAAACGATGGCCAGTTTACTGTTTTTTTAAATGACAATGAGTCCATTTATAAACATTAAAATCACTATTTGACGATTTTTTAGTTTTTGGTATAAAAAAATTGTTAATGACTTAATACATAACGAGTTCACTGCCTTTAATCCTAACCCCTAACATATTTCATACTTCCAACAGTTGATATCATACCATAGTAGAAAATGAATAGATATACTATAGTAGAAAATGGACAGTAGATACCATACTATAGTAGCACTGATTTAAGTTTACAAAGTAAATTTTGTTAAAAATAAATTTAATTTTGAAAATTAAAATCTTCATGGCAGTTGTATTTTTGTTTTTCCTATTAATAGTACAAAAAAGTAATGAATCTAAAGTAAAATTTGTTACATATATGAATTTAAAAAAATGGTTCTATTAAATCTCAAACATGAAAAACAAGCTTATTCAGATTAAAAGTTATTCTATTCATTTTTACCGGCCTTAAAAGTAAATGATAAATATAATGCATGACCAAAATTAAGGAAAACTGAAATTCATCACACCAAGTCTAATAGGAAATTTATATTTGAAGTTAGTAAAAATTGCACAGGCAGCTCATCATAGAATCCATGTATTTATTATTGAACATCATATATAGTAAAACCTTATGATGAGGAAAAAAAAAAAAAATTGCTGAAATTTAATTCAGCATTACATCTCAAAACAGCTTGGGCTTCAGTTACTTTCCCACCCTTGTAAGATTGCCTCCCTGTGTCTTTTCTACAAATACTTTCATGGTAATTTGTTCAGATGAGCTCTTTGCTATGGTACCTAAACTTTTCGAATTTAAGTGCAGTACTAGACTGGCGTCACGATCTCATCAATTTATACTTGAGCTGGCTAGATATAGTCATAAGTTCTATGCTAACAGTTTTTCTTGCACTTCTCATTTATGGAACTCCCTTCCTGCTCTATGCTTTCCAGCCAACATTAATCTGCAAAAATTTAAATGCAATGTCAAACACTATCGAATGTCCTCCTGATTACTCTTTTCTCTTTCCATGTATTATTAATATTTCTGTTCCTAATTCTTCTACACCTTGTAATCCTTTGTGTCTTAGTAGCTTTACTGCATTGCATGGGGTGACACAGATTTTTAAAAAAAAAAAAGAGAGAGAGAGAGAAGCTGAACTTTGAAAATACAGAAAGTGACAGTTTGATACTACATTTGATTGCAAGAAACATTTATTCAAATTTCAACCACTGTAATACATAAATGATAACTAAATATTTGCTAAAGTTTTATGTTGGATGCAATCATTAACATAATAGGCTATCATAAGGGAATACTACAAAGAGATCTGGTTCAGAATCACCAAGAAAAGTATTTGACAAATTCACATCCTTGTACTTAGAGCAAAATAGAGATCACTTGTTTGCTTCAAAGTCAGATGTGTGATCAGCTCTTCACTTAGAAATATAAAATGCTTCAAATAAGAAAATATTAAACCAATAAGTGAAAAATGATATACAAAAATGTAGTTAAAGTTTATCAAGGTAAAAATGTCAGTCATTTTTATCTCAATTTCAACATTATATCTTAGAGAAAGAAATAACCTCTAAATGTAAAATATATATTAGAAGCTATAAGCAAAAACAGTTGACATTTAAATGAAACAAGAAAAGTTTATTCAACAATAAAATTAAATGCACAACAATGAGGATGATATATCATAGCTTAGTTTGACTTGATGGGAATGTTTTGGTTTTTTTTATTAAAAGGTTCATGAATATAATGAACCAACAGCAACAGAAAAGAAAAAAGGTTTCTTTTTTAGTTTTTATAATTTTCTTTTTCTATCTCATGCTTTTGAAAGTTGACATCAATAGGTTTTTTGAAAATAATAATAAATATTAAAAAATAAAATTTTATGAATGGAAAAATAAATTTAAAACAGCTCAATGCTTCTTCTAGGCATAAACACTAAAGACAAGTTTTCCCAAAGCAAGTTTCATCTTTTTTTTTCCACACTGGTAAATAACACTTATAATGTAATAATTTCAACTTTGAAAATTCTAAATGGTTTTTAATTGATTACACTGTATAACTCAATATTTATTTTAAAAGGTTTACAAACAAAATGATTTAATATACACAAAAAATCTCCAATTAATTGAATATAGATCAATGGTAACATATTCTATTCAAAAATATCTTTATTTTTTCTATTTTATACAGTTATCATAAAATTTGTGTGTGGTTGAATACAGTTATTTTAAGATTTATTTTATTGCATAAACTCAGTAAATAAAATTAAAAAAAAATATCAACATTAGATTTTATTAGTCCATATTTATATAATTAATACACATTTGAGATCCTATTTAAAAAAACTAAGTTATCTTTAATCCAAATTTCAGCAAAATCAATTCTAAAATGTCAGTATAACACAAGTAATTATAAATCATGAAAATTAGTGCAGACATTAACTGTTTCTATGAAAATGAAGAAACTTAATCTGTTTAATGACTTTCATATAAGAAATATTTTTTTATTAATATCAGATTACATCCACTTAAGACAAAAAATCCAAGAAAGTATTCCTTTATTTCATTTTCTGTTTACACACAGGACCATTAGTACATAGTCAAAACAAATAGTGTCTTTCTCATAACATTCCACCTTTTAAAGTAACACAAGGTACAAGATGGTCTGATAAAGCAGTAAAACTGAAAAGTTTAAAATAAAATGAGTCGTACGATAACAAGTTTGGAAAATATGATAACAAGTTTGAAAATCTTAAGAGTAAACCTGTTTAAGGCTGTCAGAAAAAAAAAAAAAAAAAAAAACATGTAAGTTTACCAAAGAGAAAGAGATATTGAAAAGTAAGAGAGAAGATACAAACTGCACCTAAAGCTAACTGTTCCAGACAATTGGGCAAATTGGACATTTATAACCAGTAAGTGTTAGAAGAAAAAAATTTATTAAAGACTAAAAGATACAAATATTTTCCTCCATAATACTGTGAATGTTCAAGTACGAAAATCATTTTAAAACAATACTTTTGATATTTTTAAAGTTACCTAATTTAGGTAAGATTCTATAATGGTTTAAAACCGATACATTAATAGATTGGCCACATAACTGGTTTCCTTTTTACTGATGTAGTTTTCTTTTGAAAATTATGATTAATACTACAAGCAATATTTATATCAATAACAAGATTATTTTCAAATCACTTCTTTCAAATTTGAATTCAACAGACATCATTCTCATATTCTCAACTGAAATAAACCAATTTTGGTACAAGGCCAAATTTGAGGAGTATCTGCCAATGAAGGAACTAACTAGCAATGGCTTGTGGTGCATCTATACTAATTACTGCTTTACAGCCAGAGCTTTTCAGAGCAGAATATATAGAAAATACTGGTAGATACAACTCACTGATAAACCACAAAGTCACTGTAAAGTGACTAGGATATATCTTTAATCAAGAAATTGATGGCATTGGTTAGTTTTATGAAAAAGAACAAACATGGATTTCAAACCAGTGGAATAAAGGCTATTTCTCCTTTCTGTCAGTTTAGTACTTGTAAAACTTATACTGAGGGAATATAAATTAAAGTTATTTTGTATAATGTATATTTGATACTAGCAACAAACTATTCATCCAAAAGAAATGAAGTTGAAATTAATTAGAGAGAAGTAAAGAATTTTGAGAGAGAAGAATAAACAATCATCCCATACTCCAAATATTCCATTTTTTGTAGTTTTCTTATTATCTAAAATTTTTTATTTCTTTTAACTTTCTAGAAGGATAAGAAAGAGGGGGGGAGTGTGTGTGTGTGTGTGTGTGTGTGTATATGTATGAGAGCAAGACAGAAAATTAGGGTAGGTTGTGTAGAAATAATATCAAGAGATGATGAGGAAGCCAGGTCAGAAAAGAGACCAAACAGTCAAGAGATTCCTATTAAGAGATCAGCTGGGAGGAGCTACAATAATCAAATGTACCCACACTCACTTTCACTATTAGCAGCCAGAGAGAAGGTATTATGTGGTCCTTAGATAATTATGTCATTAGGATGTCAAACAATAAACAAAACTTGAAGAAAAGAATCTTTAATGTCTGATTATGATTAATATATATCACACACACATCTTCACCAAATCCACAAAGAAAAGAGTTTCCAATGACAAGGTTCAATTTTGTTGTTTATTTTTGTGTCCTGTCTCTTTAAGCATAAAGGATCTTTAGATTAATTTGTTCTTTGCTATGGCCTCTTTGGAAAAATAGTGGAGTAGTTTCCCTGCTGCTTTCCCAATTTTAAATTCAGAGTTGTCCTTCTGGCTGCCATTCAATACTAAAGAGCCCAATCTACCTTACTATCTTATCTATACTGGAAAGGAAGAAGAAATGGATTCATGCCTTTCCCAAAATCATTAACATGAAGTGAACAAAACAAACTATGACAGAATTTGAACTTGGCTTGCCAATTCCACTATCTGCACCAATAACCATTATGCTACCCACACCTCCTTTCTCTTGAGTAAGCTAACAAACCTGCCTCTTCTATCCAGCTTAAATATTATCTATGCTTTAATTACAAAGTTTAATAACAAAGATTATAATTTTTTTTGACTAATATCAAATTTTCTATCAACTATTTTTAATAATAAAATCAACATGCATAATTGCTATAAATTTTATTTTATTTTTAGAGACCATTAAATATTTATCATTAAAAACTGAGCACAATAGTCAAGGATTAATTATTTCATAACATATCTTAGCCACAGCAAATCATTATTTTGAAGGACACTAGATTAGAAATGTTAGCTGAAAACATTGTAATTTTTAAGCTTCATGGCTTAAATATTTATTTCTGTTTTAGTTGCTTCTGATGAACAATGTCAATTTTAAATGCTTAATCTAATAGCCTTTATAAACCACTCTGACATGTTCTCTTGAATAGTCTAATACTTGTACTGTGATTAAGTTTTTCATTTTTATATGCAGTATCAAACTAAATATAAAGTTATTACAAACTAGGTATGGCATAGATCTTATCAATAATTGAATGAAGTGCTTCATATAATGACAACTATTTCGCTCCTATTGCATTTATCTTTTTTCACTAACATATTTGACAAATACAAAACTGAAACCTAAATTAGTTGGACAAAATGAACTAAGTCCATTACTAATAGATGAAACAACAAAATAAAAGAATTGAAGAAGTGGCAAGATTGTCTTTTTATTGTTGTTACCACTTATAATTGTATATTCAAGACTTAGGAATAAAATGTTACCTCCATCTTAAGTCACAGTTACAGTTTTATGACAAAAGATTCTTATAGCTGAATTCAATGAAAAGCAAGGCGTAATTGTCATCATTCATATATCATAAATGAACTGTCTAAAAGAACAAGTCATCAGTAAAGAGAAGCAAATATCTAGTAAAACATTGCTCGTATAAACAACCTAATTCTACTTGGGTGGTGTAATTCTTTATAGTGACTACATCCCAGCATTGTACTAAAGGTTAAATTGGTCAAAAATGAGCTACTCACTATTTTTCTTTTATATTTGGATATTTTAAGGTTTTGAAAGCATTCAATAATTAATAATACTCTAAGAATATATATATATATATATATATATATATATCCTTCCTCCCTGGCTCATTAAGTCAAACAGAACAAACTGCACTTTGATGTTGATGGTGACTAGCAAAAAGGTGAGGAAATGATATATTATAATATTAAAGAAACAACATAATTACGTCAATTTGTTTATTCTATATTTGATTGACTGGCATGCTAAATGAAGATACAATTTACAAAGTAATAATCTAAAAATGGTACATTAAATAGAAAAATACCAAATAATATTGTTAATTAAAAAGTTGTTTGATGGACATATCTATAGTGAGAATAGAAATGATTATCAAACAAGGATGTCAACTGCCAAGGAATGATATAATTGCACATAAAAAAAAAACCTTTAATGACAAATTATCCAATAGTTATAGCAACAAAATGCAGTCAAACAAATACTGCAATCCTTTATACAACAAAAAAAAAAAAATGCACTTGCAGAGAGGAAAGACAAAAAGGAAAGAAGGAAGTAGTGATAAAGTAAAGAACATAGAACCAGACACATTTATGTCTGAAAACAAAACTTAAAATATAAAACAAAGGTTTCAGATAAAGTAATGTTAATCAGATGCTATAAAAGGTGGATGCTCCTTAGGGGTCAGGAATTTGACATTACAAAAATATACAAAAGGTAAAATGGCAAAACCAGCACCATTTTTGAGAGAAACATATGTAATCTAATGCCAATGTCTGGATAAAATATTGTTTAAAAATCTGCTGAATCTACAATAAAACACTTATCACAAAAAGGCATTATTATTATACTTTTTGATATGCACCATAAGGATGCAATCTTAAAAGAATTATTGCATAAGAATAAATAGAATATGTTATAAAAAAAAAAAAAAAAGACATGTTTTGCAATTTAAGGAAAATCTTAAACTTTGAAATATGACAGCAAAGAAAAATTAAATAATAGGAACCATAATTAGAGTTGATAGCAAAAATAAAGTTGAGATGTTACTCAAGATCTAAAGACCAATTCACTGAGAGTTGTGCAAGCAACTGTAAATATACATTTCTCTGAAATGTAATTTTGTTCCTAGATTCAAATATTATTATGCTTCCACAATATAAAAATTTTCAATTATCAAAACTAATTCTTAATAGTTTGCTTAAACCTTTAGAAAAAAGTATTAGGTATTGATATTATATATAAAAATTTAGAGCAAGAATAAATGGAAAGGACAAAGCATAATCTGGAAAACATGAAGGTGTAGCAGCTTAAGCAACTTTAATCTGAAAAACAGGAGAATGCACAAGGAAACGGTTACATATTTGAGCTCAAGATGTAATATTTTCAGAGACTCCTTGACAAGAGACATTCAAGGACAAAAACACAGGATCAAAAGAGTTGAGTAAAAGCCTTGAAATAACACAGTATATTAGTTATTTTGCATGTTGAAGATTTCTTAAATTGATACATATACTAATGAAATTATGAAAAACAAAAATACACTATACATACATATGTATATTTGGTGAGAGTATTCAAAATTTAATCCAAACAATATATATCACATTATTAGCAAATGTCATGAATTCCTTCATTATATGTAAGGAAATAGAGTTGACCCAACTAAAAAGTTCTTTCAAAAAAATTCTGAGGTTTGGTTTAGATTTTAAGTGTTGAAAAGTTCTTGGCTGATCTCATTCCCAAACTCAGAATTGTTTAAAGGGCTCCTTGGTTGAGCCAAGAATTTTTTAACAATTCCTCAATACAGATATGTCAATGAAATATAAGATATAAAACAGAATTTGAATAAAAGTCCCAAAATGAAGAATCACAACTGACATAACCATGATACTCATGTATTAGTAAATGAAGTAGTTATATAATGCTATGCTTGTTCAACAGAAAGTAAAGGGAATAAATGAAAAGACTAAATCAAGTGTTCATCATGGGTAGAAATAAGCACAACAAACACACCCAAATTGTTAAATCTGCTCTTAGAAATTTCAATGGTTAATAAAATGAGAAAGAATCCAGATAGGATTTCAAAGTCAATGCTTAAAAACAGTTGATAAAGTTTACAATTATCAACAAGAAAGTGGTGATGGTTTCTAAAAACATCAAAGTTCTAATGCAATTAGTCAGCAACAGTCTAGCAGACATTCTGGCACAAATTCATGACAGTCTAAGATTAGTAAGTGTATAAATGATACACAAACATTAAAAAACAGAACAGCTATTGATGAGTGCCTTATTGTTGGACAGTAGTTAGCAAGCTTGTTTCAAGGTCATTATTACTGTAGTGAATTTGGCCCTCACCAAGCACCTTCCACTTGCAGCTCTGTGCTAGACTAAGGTAGGTTTATTATGCTCCACTTATTAAAAATTTCCTTTTTCCTCGAGAACAAAATGATAAAGAATTCCTTATTGCACATCTTATAAATACAGAATGTGCATGAAAGCAAAAATACTCAAGTTCTTCATTTCCAGATTCTAACCACTTGCATATATATGACAGAAAGAACAGATAAGAGCAATGAAATCAAGAAAATAGTCAAGTTACAAGTACAAATCTATTGCAGTTAATTTCTTGTATTGAAAGATCAAGTACTGAAAACATTTTTTATAGGCATTACTGAAAGAAATATTCATTTACAAATTTGAGAAATTTATGCATAAAGAGAAAAAAATGTTTTTCTTTCCATGATTTTAAAGTATTTTTCAATATAAATCTTGTATTATTTTTAACAACCAGTTAGCAAATTACTTACAAAAAATTCTATGACATGACCATTCAGAGTACAAAGTTACTGATATAATCTTGACATGTCTTATTTCAAAAGACCATTTATTTTACACAATTTGCTCACATGCAAGAGGGTAACAACCAGTACATTTTCAGTGGTCAGCAAGTACACAGATGATAGGATGGGGAGTGGGCAGAAAAATAAAGCAATTAACTGATAGAGACAAGAACAACTTTTATGTAAAGTCTAAGCAAAATGATTACATGTATTATTATAAAATAGGCAAATTAATTTGAATGTAAGGTTAAAGTTTACTACTCCTATAAATTTTTAAAGTCATGGAACCAAATAATTCAAAAGATGAAAAATAAAAAATTGGCAGGTTTAAAAAGAAATTTATTTTGTTTGGAATAAATATTCTTTTAAATAGAACATGCAGTGTTAAAAATTGTTTGCAATAAAATGTTCTCGATGGTAATTTTGAAGTAAATCATATAACTGACTAGGTACTACTGCCATATGTTTCCACTTTTCCAGTATTTAAAAAAGTTGATTTTTGACTTTAATATTCAGCCAATTTTTGTTATTAAATTGAGAATTAAAAAAATTCAAGTGTGCACTAATATATGCATACTCATTTCAAAAAAAATATTTACTGCAATGTGCTTGCTTCTTGCATAAACACATAAGTAAATTAATAAAAAAAATGCTTCCTAACCTAATGCATTTAAAAAGGAAAAAAAAAAAAAATTATATTCTTTTCTAAAAAAAATCCTGAAGTAATCTGCTCAACCGAATGATTCAGGTCGAATAATCAAAAGAAGTCTGTTTTTAATATCAATATAGAAAATCTTTCATCCACCAACCCCAAATAATACCCATTTGTTTTCTCCTGGCAAAGTATAAAAATCTAACAATGACCACTAGAACATTATCATCATTGACATCAAATGACAACTGTTAGAGCAGAATTGAATGCAAAAATGTTACACACACACACACACACACAAAAAAAAAAAAAAAAAAAAAAGGAAAAGAAAAAAAATTGAAAAAGTTGAAATGCCTTAACTTTTATTAAAGTGGAATAAAAAAAAATAAACTGCCTAAAAATACCCTCTTGCCAGTTACTTTTAAATGCCAAATGTACAAAATCGGTAACAACACATCAAAACAAAAGATGACTGAAAGTTCTAGATTGTTTTATTATTAAATTATTATTACACTGTGCTCAAGTAATAAATCTTATTTGCCACAAAAAAAAATATTACAACGAATAATTTTAACTGAAAAAATTAAAAAAATAAAATAAGCAACACACCTAAAAAAACCCTTCAAAATTGAGCAGATAGTTCTTTTGAAACTGGTTTAGAGGAGATGAGAAAATGCATATGACAACGCCAATATTATTCTTCCCAGAACCCAAATTAAATATTGGTGACTTCAAAATAGAGCTAAAATGTCTCTTACTATAATAATAAAGTGTAAAATATGTATTTAACCTGAAAAAGAGGTTTCTTCCACAGCCCAATAGCTACTTACTTAGTAACCGTCTATGAAAAAAATAATTGTCACCTCCTCTGCTGAACCCATCAAAATAACATTATAGTAGTTACTAGTATTGATTAAGGAATAAATAATCAAGTAAAACTTTGAAAAGGTCCACTCAAATCAGTTAACATAAGTTATCAAGAATTCTTAAAAACTAGAAAAGTAATAAGAATAATTATGATTAGATAAGAAAAATAAGATTTTGAAGAATAATGTCGCTTTGGGAACAAACATGTCAAGGGCGGATAAGTATGTGTTTTCTGTGTACCTTCTACACAGAAATGATGTGGATACGTAAGTATGCGATACTGTGTGTGTGTGGACTTGACTGCTTTCAGCTGGGATTTGATTTCTACTTCTAGAGATGCAATAAATAGATGGGTAGGTAGTTTGGTAGAGAAATGATAAACAAATTCCTCAGAAAGACGATGAAAAAAGCAAAAGAGGAAGTGTTCCTCAGGAAATAAAAGAAAAAAAAATCAGAGATTGACTAGTAGAATAGCTATATAGTGCTTAAAACTAAAAAAATATTCAACTCAACAGAACAACTGAATATGAGAGTCGTGGTGTTGTACCACATTATCTGCTTTTAAGACGGAGATTGTGGCACCGCATATTCAACTGGTGCCAGAATTGGGATAACGCATATAGCTGCAAAGTTTTAAAAAGTATTTTTTAGGAGGAGAAAAAAAGACTTTCAGTTAGCTGGGCCGACCGACCGTATTTTCTAGACAAAATGCATAAAAAGATAATTACCAATTATTACAGAAACAATAAAAAACAAAAAAAAAGAAAAAAGTTGTTCTCTAAAATAAAGAAATCTGTTGAATATTATTCTCAAAAAAGACAAATTTTGTGTGGCGTGTTGCTACAATTGCTATGACTTTAAGGGAATAAGGAAATAATCACAATGAATGAAGGAATGAGGAATCGATGAAAAAAAAAAAATCCAACTGACTGGCGTAACATACCTTAAGTAAATGTTTATTCACCCATTTTGTGAATGTCTTTTTTTGTACAGCATCTCTCTCATCTGAAAGAGGCAAAAATGTCAAGGTTTAAAAAATAATCATATTAATAATAAGGGTGTATGTATAGACAAACAACATTTTTAAATCTGTCTCAATGAGAAAATGTTAAAACTAAAAGATTATTACACTACACATTAATTACACTGACTAGCTAGAAATATTTTTTATTACAAACTAAAACTAAGTACTTAGTAAATATCACACTTTTTAACACTTGTTACTTTAACTTTTTTTTTTTTATCTAAAAAGAAATTCTTCGAATTTACTGACCATTGACCGACAAACTTACTTAAACTTACCTGTGTCTTTTCGTCTGTTTTCTTCATATTGTACCATCACATCTGATTTGTCAGCCTCAGAAAGAGAATGTTCAGATGCGATCTCCATGTTTAGACGAGCAAGGTGTTATTATAACACTAAAGATGATGATAAAAATAACAGAAGATACATACACACACCCACTCAGTCAAGAAAAACACATTCACACACAGAGCGCACGTCCGCGCGCGTACACACAGCTATGTCAAAACTGAAGATGCAAGAATTGTCGCTGAATAGTCATATCATCATCAGTACAATACATCCTCAAGAAAGAAAACAAAAGTAATAAAAAGTAAAATCCAGTAATGGGCCACGTGTTGTTGGTAGGTAAGATCCGATATCCACATTTGGGCACGTATGTCATAAAGGTGGTGGAGTTGGGGAGGGGCAATTACAGGTGTAGGTCACCAAGAGGCACATACGGACGGAGAGACCATTTATTTCACACCTTTGGAAATCTACAACCCACTTGCTACTGGTTTAGGTTTGGCAGTGACGAAAGAATTAAAACCACACATATGTATATATCGTGTCATTGATTATTAAGTAAGAGCAGGCAAGTATAATCCAGGAGCGTGGTTGGAGTTAAACTGAGTTTGTGATCGCCAGGTAAACCTGTGTGGCTCTAGCAGTAAGTAGCAGAACACAGGAGAGTCTGGTAATTGGTAGCGACAACGACGACATACTACCTGAAAGGAAGGGAGAAACTTTTTTACGGCCTGCGTGTGCTTAAGTGTTGTCGGCCTGACGCTTCAAATGTACCAAAGTAAGTAAATATACTAAAATAGAAGCGGCTAGCTAGCACCAGTGGTAGTAGCAGTAAACCAAAAATCAAGTAATTTCTTTCACTACGTCTTGAGTACCACCACCAGTAAGAAAGTTAAAACACATACCAAAGTACTGGTGAGTTATATTAGTACGAAGGGGTGGGGGTGATATGTACCATTCGTTTGACTGGCCAGGCTCGGACCATGGATATCAACAACTACTTAGTACTTTTTGTAAATGAGGCAGACTTATACGCGGGACCACCTTCTTTTCTGAATAGCACCACCATCAACAACAACTACTACAAACTACAGTTCACCCATTTTTTTTTTTTTTTTACTATCACTTTTATAGTGAAACATTTTTTTTTAAAAATGATCATACCATTCACCAGCAATTTATTAAGTAAAAAAGGGATAAAAAACAAACTCCACCAGAATTTTGGCTTCAAACATTTTTTTTTGTTTTTTTTTTTATGCACTTTCAACAATAATTTTGAAATGGAGCAATTTTTAACTCTACCAAACTACAAAAAAAAAAAAAAAAAATGACGCCTAGATAATTAAAATAGAGAATGATATACCAAATCATTAAGGTACATATTTTTTTTTTTTTTTAATCAATCTTTTTGCATTGATTTTTGTTTCCCCAACGCATACACGCGCAATTTTAAGAAAAAAAATCGAATGAATGATATTATTGCTATAATAATTAAATTAATATTATATAATATTCGCTAGTAAGTAAACTTATTTTTCTTGGTAAACTTAAACTTAGTGTTTTAAAATCTGATAACTACATAGCTAGGATTAATTTCATTGATTGGAAATTTCGAGGTTTACGAGGCGGGGGCGGGGAGATGAGGTCAAATCAAATTCCAATCGGACGCATTCAATAAATTCCATTCCCTATTGATCAAATCAGTTTCATTAACTTTGTTTCAGTAAGGCATTTACCGAGAGCATAGATTGCGTAAAATTATTAAAAATGGGCTATTTTTTCTAAAGAAATAACCATCTTTCTTTAATATTGAAATATTTGATTGACAGAGCTGATTTTTTTTTTAAAATTTTGTAACAACGAATGAGCAATCAATGAATTGTATATCTTGTTCTTGTATTTAAAAATAATTCATTATACTGCGCAATTAAATATAAAACTGTTGAATTTTTAAAATGATTCTTATGTGCGTATATAAGACACTAAATCATTTATTCATTCAATAATTCATCCATGTGTTCCGTTTGGAAGAAGACGATGCATCATCTGACAGGCTTACAATGAATAAATCATTACAGGTTAAAAAAAAAAGAAAAATGTTTACTTGAAAAATAAACCCTAAATCTGCCATAATTTATTTTTTGAAGTTTAAATATACCGAAGAAAATCTGTGATAACGAATAAATACGTAATAATAATCGCATATAGAAGAGAAAAAACTGAGAACTGCATAATGTGATTAGGTCGAGCTAGTAGCAGTGTGATTAGATCATGCAGTGTATTGAAGAAATTCTAGAAGAGCTACAATAAGAAATATCAGGTTTTTATTAAAATTTTTTATTCTATAATCACAATAAAAAATATTAAACCGAAAAAGGCTGAAGATTTATTAATTCTGGCTTCATGGAAGTAAAAACTAATCTACAAGTGGCAAAAAAAATGCGATTCATATTTTTCCATTGGCTTGCGTGATGAGACAATAAATGCTTGAACTATAACAGACAGATGATTCGTTAACTTAACAACTGACTTACCTGCGATTCTCAGCACAGCTCTGTCGGCAGGATCCAGTTGTAAAATACATAATGGGAGCTGCAGGTCCCTGTAATCCTGGAAATCTGCTCCTAGATCCATGATTTTATATTTTTTTACCTCTCTGTTTAGTTGTAAACAGGGAAGGTTCCGACTACTTAAAAAGATGTGTCGTCTGTCCTCAACCAGAGCGAGGACGGCGACGACTAACCACGAGACGAGTAATCAATGAAAAAAATCGCCAGTCAACAACAATCCCACCGAAACGGTCATCCATGGCCCATCTATCCTTCGGGGTTCGGTATGTTTCCTGAGAGCATCCCCAGCTCCTGTCTGTACCTGGAAAACTGAAATGTTTTAAAGACTGTTATTACAACACCGGAAAAGCGAAGATGGCCGCTATGGCTATTCCAACAATTGTCACTCTTTCATTGTTACATCTATAAACACTTTCACTATGTACAAATGAAGTTCAATCAAATTTAAATAATTCCTGAAAATTCAGTATTGTAATCTGAGTATGTATTCTCTGTTTATCAGCTTCTTTCGAAAGAATAAACTGAAGATATGCTTAGAATATCGATTGAATTGAGGGTGTGTCCAACTGATGGATTGCTGTGTGTAGCAATGGCAACTTCTGATGTTGGCCTTTGACCAAACTCCAATCATTAACAGCAGTGATGTCATCACGGAAGGTTTAGTAAAAATACTTAATTAAATCATTCACATCTTAGCAAAATCTGCCTTTAAAATAATTCGAATATTCAGCAAATGACTAAAATTCCGCCTCTGCATTTCGATTAAGCAGCACTTTTTTAACGCGTAAAAAAATTATTTCCTTTATATTTCGCGAGAATTTTAAAAATGAAAGAAAAGCAGTTTCGCATACAAATAACTACAATACAATTATTTTTCTATCAAAATTATATGTAATATTGTTTTTCAAAAATATAAATATCAAATTAAATGTCAAATTAGTAAAATGCCGTATCATCACCGGTAGCATGACACACCACATTTTAATTTTATATTGAGTTACCTCCCGTTATTCACCTGCGATACTTTTCCATCTTATCAGTTTACCTACATAACAATTAGTTCTCTATGTTTATGAAAAACAAAGCAATATATATTTTATTTATTTATTACTCTTTCTGGAAATAGCTCAAATAATTTTTCTGCAAGATATAAATAAAATTCTAAAAAGAATTTCTTAAAAATTAATTATTTTCTAATGCTATTTATAGTTAATGATACTTTATTAAATTTCTGTTAAAAAATGATAACTCACATATCAATAAATATGGCTTAAATTTAAAACAAATTATTACCATGATCTTACAAACATTTTAGGAATTTATTTCTAAAGTAATCTGTAACTTTAAATTTCCTATATACATTAGATTATGTTAATGGGTTTAACAACATTTAAACTCTTTTTGTTTTTTTTTTAATGTCAAAGTCTCATAAGACAATAATCACAATAAATTATCATAAAATTATAAAAGCAGAAATAGGGCCAGTTTGTACAAGGGTCTTTAAACATCCACCTTGAAGGTGGCTAGTTTATCTTTTCTGTGTGTGTGTGTGTGTGTGTGTGTGTGTGTGGGGTGTGCTTACTCCTCTGCAGGGGATGCAATCAGAATATTCTAAGCCCCACCCACACAAGACATACATTACAATGGGATATGGGTGAATATATAATACATTAAACACAATCCTACTCTATCTAGATTCCCTTTGTATTCCATTGGTAAGAAAGAAGTTCCACTGATACACACTTTTCCCCAAGAACCGCTGTTTTATGGGACAAACTCCCAAGAGGATGCTTCCTCGATCATTAACCTTTTTAATCTAGAGTCAACCATTATCTTTCCTACATATCCTCATAATCTGTCATCCATACAATAAATCATTCAGTAATTCTCTATCTTGAGTGGCTTTTGAGCCTTGTATTGGGTGAACAATAGAAAACAATCTCTACATATATAGATGCAAGTATGAATCTCTCTTATTCACTCTTACACAAATATATATATAAATATATAGATAGATAGATATGTATGGGAAAACAATATATAAATTTTTATATATTAAAAAAAATTTTAGGGAAAATACTATGACAAAGTGGAAAAGTTTTTCAGGTGATGCATTTCATCTTTAAGGACTTCATTGGACTAAGGAGATGTTTATGCTGATGCGACTACACATGTGCACAAAGGAAAGGGGATGCTGAGAATTAATTTTTTTTTTTAAATATGTTTTGGATATATACTCTAGCTGAAAAAGAAAGTAAATGAAATTAGTGAAACTATATACCCAAAACATATATATAGGATGATTGTGAAAGAGGATTTAGGGCTAAAACTATAAAGATTCAAAAACAATAGATGCTCTCAAGTGCCTCCAAGCAAAATATGGCTTGGCAAAGGGAAGAAAATGTTGGAGTACATGCAGCATGCCACAGACAAAGACTTTGTTTGATAGGACAAGAAGTTTATTCACTGTGGAGGCTGTGGTCAACTACCAAAATGGTGGAGGCTATGCCACTTCACTAGGAAACATTCTTAAAGGTGTCAGAACACATTTTGAGTGATAGAAACCAACTGGTATCATGGTGTGGACTGCTGTTACTTCTAATGGCCTGAAATCACCCTTGGTATCATTGAAGAAGGAGTGAAAGTGAATAGCAGATTTTACCAGCAAATGTTGGAGAGAGATATGTTGCCCTCATTGTCAGCCTCATTTGGAAGTCTTCACTCAAGATGAAGTCCCACAGGCAAGGCCAATTTGATGCTGAACAAGAGACATTTCCATGGATTTTTTGACAATTCAATTTGGCCTTCATCAAGCCCTGACATTAATACTATGAATTTATGTCCATATGGGCCATATTGAGAAGGCAATGTTTCATGTTGTCAGATCTTAAAGAAGCTCTTACAATATTATGGTACAATTTTAATGATGAAGAAGTCATGCATTTCATTTGAGAAGAGATTAAGGGTTATGGTGAAAACAAGGGGTGGTCATTTTGAATTGTAAATATATATAAAATATTGGCAATAAATATAACAATCAACCTATAAACTTTCATTAACCAAAACCTAAAACATTTTATTTTATGATAAAATGAATAAGGGCTAAATATATATACCACACCCAGTATATATAAAAGGCTATGAAATTAGACTGAGACTGCATTAATATGAATCTGCCACTCCCACAATATGACAGAAAAACAATTTCTGTTAGTATCATGAAGTATTGCTAGAAAACTCTAGGTTAATGCTAATGAGCCTTTGGCCCCTAAACCTTGGTCATCATCTGATAAAAAATTTTGCTAGAAATATAGTTTTCACATATTAGTCATATGAAGTTACATATATATGTGTAAAATGCTTTCATAATAAAAACTTTTTCTATAAATATATGCATTTATTTACATAAAACTCAAAAACAATATGATAAAAATATCAACTTTTTTAAATATAAACTCAGATAAACCTTATATCAATACGTATGTAATTATACCTCTCCAACTCAGCTTAGGTAAACAAGTGTAAAATAATGCTAACATTGTCCCATAATAAACATTACATTTAAATCATAAAATACCTATGTAAATATAATAACTGTTATGAAACAGAATGGGTGCATGACTAAATGGTTAGAATATTTGATTTCTAACTATGAGACTCAAGTTTGAATTGTAGCATGGTCAATTTATTTTTCAAGATGACTTGATGTTATTGACCAGGGGAGGCAATCCAAGTATGCAACATCTTTGGAAAGTGCCTGAAAATCATACTTCAGGTTGACCCAAGCTGTGTGAGTGAAATTATGTAGCCAGAACCATTCAAAAGCTGTCAATGATTGTTCAAGCATGAAGTCACAAGTCATCTTGACTGAGTGGGTGAGCATACTGGCCTTGTTCAAAAAATTGATCATGCCGGATTATGCATTCTTTCCAAGAAACTGTAACTAAGGTCCACTCAGAAGTATAATCCACAGGTGTGCTTTGTGGATTAAGCAGGCCTCTGTAATAAGGTTTGGCTACTTGCCCTGACAGAAAGGTGTACTCAGAAATGAGTAAGCAACTGGCCATTTCTTGGGACAGAGGTTGTATCAGGTAATGGGAAAATCCCTTCATTTCAAGCAAGTTGTTTTTTATATCTTCACACATGTATAATTTGGGGATTTAACCTCTCTGCAAAATTTGTTTCTTGATTATAATTTAATTTTAGGTTCTGCTTTTCTGGGAAGCATAATGAAGTTATTCTAGATTTTCTTTATTCTAAATATCCAAGTTAAATTTCTTCTTTTTGTCAGTTTTTATCCATTCATTAATCAGGGTCAACAATAATGAAGAAACTTTGACTAGAGTTGACTTAAAATAAGAACAGATATCAAAATAACAAGGCAGAATTCTTCAAAAAGTAAAAATACTAAATAAAATGATAAACTTTAAATACTCTTAATTTACATCTAAATACTAATTGACTAAATGTCTGATAACATATTCTGAAGAAGTAACATTCTAATGTTACAAATGCTGATTATGACTGATCCATGTAATTTAGTGATATTAACTATTTAGTTAATAACTCTACAATTAGTGAACACCATGTGCAAAAGACAAATATTACAATGTAGAGTGGTACAATGTGTATATGTTTTGGTGATATTCTGGATATAAATTTACATATGCATTTATATGAAAAGCAATTCACCACTCTAGATAGAAGACTTACCATTATATAATGATTTGCACAGAATAATGTCTTCATCTTGGTCATTATTATCATAATGTTTCAGCTGTAATAACCTTTGGCCTTCTTCAGGTATCTACAGTAGTTAGTAATCTGGGAATTATTAACTTAGTCCTATATTTAATCCATAGGAATAGAGTGTTCTCATTTCACTCTCTATGTTAATGGATATCTCATATTAGTTAATTCTTTCTAGTTAATTAACTATTGTGGTGTCACTTGTCTCTTCCACTGAATCAGACAGGAATTGAACACATGACTGCCAGTTAACTCAAGTCCACTATACCATTTGTTACAGAGGAGTAGTCTGAGCAAATCAATGTTTCATAATGATAATTTCCTATCTGAAAATTTTTCAGACAAAAATTAGGAGACTATTAGTTTTTAACCTTTTACCTTTTGTCATTTATCAAGTTTTATATTTATTTAGAAAAACCAATGGATTTAATGTTTCATTTTTAATCAACATAAAAGGGGCACTGAACTGAAAGTGTAGCATTCTTTGTTGTGCAAAAAAGTTTTACTTACACCAGAGACACCAGATACATCATCTTTTAACAACAAGAAACTGACTGGTTGGTATTTGGGAGTATGAAAATTGGGCAATCACTGGTAAGGTTTCATAGTTGACTGGTTGGTTACTTATTGTTGAGAGAAGTTATTCAAGATCCACATCAGCATAATTACCATACTGTCCTAATATTAATAAATGGACTCCTCTTTTTTTTGACAAACAAGAAAAGATAGTTTTCTTTGTTATTGTTTAGTCTATATTTCATAAGTGAACCCCATATCAAAAATAAGAATATATAAGTTATGCTTGCTCCCTCTGAATTACTTTTATAAAAATATGTGTATATCTGAATATTTTAATGTTTATATTTGTTTTTTTTTAACAGCAAATGGTATTTATTTGCAGATATTTATCATTTAGCAGCTTTCAGGAACATTCCTTTCATGAGTCGAAATAATTAATACAAAGCGCCTCAAAAGATTAAAAAATTTCTGTGCCCATATGAGCACTAATTCTTGTCAACATTAAGATGATACACATTCATAAAGTTACTATTTTTTTAAATCATCTCCCTCCAAGCAAGGCAATAAAGCCACTAAGACAAGAGAGGTTGCTGAACATAAGAAAATATGAGAAAGTGAAAAGCATTATTAAGGAGAGAAAACAATAAAAGAACAGGAATTATGAAGACAGAAGAAAACAATTGACATTACATTTAAATAAATTTGTATATTCTGAAAGTAAACAGGCAAGGAGTGTTTCATAGTACAAAAGAAGTAATTGGACTTCCCATAGCAGTTCTGCATCTATTTGCAATATTGCAACAAGGCAGTGTCAAATGGCCAAATCACTGGTCAACATCCTTGCATAGGAAAAGCTCCTTTTCTCTTTCATTACAGCCAATTGTACATTGGAACATTGGGCAATGACAGTTTGTGTAGTTTTCAGTAGTTCATAAAAAAAAAACCTTTGAATTATTCAAAACAAGGATCATTTTTCTCCATTTGTTTCTATTTATCATCAGTTTCTGAAAGCTATTCCAAATCTAGCCATGATGTTTGTCATTTTGGATCCTCAGAATAAAACACAATTTTTATCACCTGTGGCTATCTTGTCACATTTTTCTGTATCAAGCAAAAAGAAAAAAGAAAACATTTAAACACTGACAGATATTCCTCTCAATAAATCAATGTGGAGCCTATTTCCTTAGTTTCTGAAATTTTCCTAATTCTTATAACAGATGTACCCCAGTTTGACTGATTGAAGAAGCAAGAAGTACAATAAACTTCAAAGACACTTCTAAGATTTCCCTAACAATGTCCAAAAGATAGAGCTAGGAACCTTTATATCAGTCTAATATGATCAAATATTGGATAATCAATTTTTACTTTGTGTTATACACTGATGTGCCAAAAGTTATGGGTTAGCAGTATGTAATAATAAGTATAAACACCAGCTAGGCTGCTCATGCCATGAATTATTACAGTTGAAATAGGGCATGCTAGTGGGTGCCAGATGGATGAGGTATTCCATTTCTAAAATTGTGGAGACATGTGACATCCATCACTCTATGGTGTCAGGTAGAGAATAGCAAGAATACCTGATAGAAATCATTACGAGTCCCCATAAACAATATATAGCTAATGGTCATTAATGATTGTGACTAGAAGAGTCTGCTTATAATTTACTGTGGTAATAAACAAGAGACCCTGGCTCATACCACATCTTCTTTCTGTGCAAGAGGTACTAGATGAATATGATGAATTAGTTCAGCCTTCTTTAGCTTCCATGGGATATGGACACAGAAGATCAACCAAGATGACCCCTGTTAACAGCACAATACCTTACCTGGACTTGTGATCTTGATATTTGGGGAAATATCAACAGGTGGTATGGTCTAAAGAATTACTGTTGAAGTTGTTATGAGCTGATGGTAAGATTTGGGTGTGGCATACATGACATGTGACCATGAACCCCATTTTGTTAACAAGTCACTATACAGGCTGGTTGCTCCAAATTGGTTTGAGGAGCATTCTGGAAGCATACAAGGAATGGTGTGGCCACTATTTTTATCTGATATAACCCCAGTTGATCATTTATAGGACATAGTGGAGCGGTCTGTTTGCACACAAAATTGTGCACCTATGAATATGAGACAGTTGTGGACAAATATTTATATGGTATGGCACGTCTCTCCAGCGGCCTTCTGAATATTTGTTGAATTGATATAACATTGAGTTGCTGAACTTCATTAAACTAGAGAGGATTCAACACTTTCCACTAAAAGGAACAAGTTTGTATTTTATTTTAAAACTTTACCCTGGTGTTTGATAAGTATGCCTGACAAATTTAATGACTGTACAAGAAATGTTTTGGCTGTGTATTGCAGCATGTGTATTGCTAATGATGATTACTGCAACAATAACAATGCTACATCCAACAAAGCCCTCATCAAGCATGAGGTCATGACATCATTACTATAATCAGGATGCACCAGCATTACCTTACAATACTATCAAGCTTTATTGATTTCTTGTCAGATTGTGAGAGTACCAAGTGTGTGCAGATTCAGTCACTGTACCATTCATAAAGATTTTCTTTGATCTCAACCATAGATCAGTCTGATATATCATGGCTAAAGTAGAGATGCAACAGCACAGCATCTAACTACAATATGATAAGCATTTGTCATGATGTGATGGAATAAACTGCCAACCCCATGAGTGGCAACACTATAGGTGGTAACCACCTATAAGTATCTGTGAGGACAGCAGATGGGAGAATCGAGCTGGGATCTGCGAGACTAGTGGCCTTCCGATAGCAGCACGCACACAACTGTACTGAGTTGCGACGGACATGTGCATAACTATTACTTCCTTGCTTGGTGTACTGGTTTCTACAATAAACCTGTTACTATTTATCCACCATGTTTGTCTATTCTATATTCCTATTAGCATAAACTTAATATTTAATATTCTACCCTGACATAGCCAAAAACATTTCATTCACTATTAAGTATACAGCTCAGAAAAAATAATAGCCAAATAGAACTGAAGGAATAATTCTTATATTATATGATAGAGAAAGAGAGTTATTTGCATTATTTATATGCAGACTATTGTCCTAATCTTTATTGTTGTTATCACAATGTTCCAGCCATTGCATTCTCCAGCCTTCATTAGGTGTATACTAATCCAGGTAACCTACATGAAATTTCAAACTGAACCCTTTATTTAATCTATGGAATTAGTTTGTTCTCATCCTATTGCCCATGTCTAGGGATATCTTATCAGGTTTATTTAGTATAACTCAGTTATTGCTCACCCCATTTTCACAGTGTAAAAGTACACACTGCCTGACACAGAGATTGAACAATTATGATGTCATAAAATTCATGAACTGATGCTTTAATCTGCTAGGCTAATGTTCTGTGGTAAGAGAGATTTTGCATAAATGTTTACTAAAGAGGCAGATATTAGGTTGAACTATATGAATGGTTTTAATTTTTCTCTCATGAATTTTCACAAAAATTGACAACAGTTTATTGGTACAAGTCATTATTTTAGCACTTATTTCTTACTAATCTCTTTGCTATTTTGTTCTCAGGTGGTTGTTTCCATAAAAAATATTATTCATAGCCTCCAGAAAATGATAACAATGAAACAATGCCCACTGCTAATATTATATGATTTCAAATTAGGCCACAATACCACAAAAGCTTAATGAAGCTTCAGCTTGGCATTTCACACTGGTATTGTTAATGTTAGAACTATGCAGAAATGGTTTCAGAAATTTAATTCAGATGAGAGCCTTAAAAATGAAACAAGAGGAAGACTTATTTAAATCATTAAAAATGATCAATTGAATGTATTGCTTAGGCTAAATCTGAAAACAACAGTAAAAACACTTTCAGAACTTGGAACATCTTGTACATAACAAAAGAAATGGAGCCAGTGAATAGAGATGACCCAATTCTGCTATATGACAATGTACACCCTCACACTTCACAGTCTACTGTTCAAAAGTTGCACAACCTTGATTTTGAGGTTTTAGAATAGCTACCTCATTCACCAGGCATTTATCCCACAAATTATTATTTAAGCACTTTGAGCTTTCCATACACAATATAATGAAGAATTAATCAAAGTATTTGAAACATTTATTAAGGATAAAAACAAAGAGTTTTTTTAAAATGGCATAAACAGCTTAGAGTTACATTCGAAGAAAATTGTAGAGCAAAACACATTTACACTATTCAGACTATTATCCTCATCTTTATTGTCATATTCATGATGTTTCTGTCATTGTACGCTCCATTGTACGCTTTCTGTCATTGTACGATCTTCTTCAAATGATACACATTGGAATTTCAAACCAAACCCTTTATTTCGCCTACTGGGATAGATTGTTCTTGTTCCACATACCATACCTTTTCTGGATATCTCAGTTATAGTTATTTCCCTTTAGTAACTCAACTCTCCAAGTTTTTGTTCATCTCTACTGTGGCTAGGTATTGAACTCACAACTCTTTGGGTGAAGTTACTGGATTACTTCAACCAATGCTTTTATCCACTGGGTCATGTGTCCTTTGTTAAAAGTGTCTGTGTGTGTGCCTTGTCATTCATCAAAATATAACATTTCATAGTGGAAGACCTAATATAATAATTTTTTTATTTTGATTAAAATATTCTTGAACCCCAATTTTGCACAACCCTTTTTTTTTTTCATATGTTGCTCCAAATGCGGAGAATCAGCTTGCTTTAAAACACAGTTCTGGATTTCACGCAGGCTTGAACGCTAACCACTGGTGCTAGAAGGAAGGTGCAAGTGTCTAATCCAGCAAACAGGCTATTTTGGAAATGTGATATTCCTTGGATATAATGGCAAACAAAATATATATTTGTAGTTGCAAGATGGATCTTTTTTTTCTTCAAAATCCTAACATTTTTTTCATGCTGAGAAGAGAACTTAAAGACCTTACCTACTTTAAGTTGTGCTTTAAAAAACAAACCTGCACATGACACCTCTACTTTATGAGTTGCATGACATTCAAATATATTCAAACAATGTTCCTCTTCTATTATTTGCCCTTCAGTAAGAGCTACATCCAGACCTCATTAGTTTGCACAGTTATCACAATCCTGTAATGTATCTTCTTGTAGTTAGTACATTGACTGGAATTTCAGGTCTCTCAATGATGAAACCCCCACCCATTATAGCTGCAGTTCTTTCCTATATACCTTTAGTGCCATTCATCTTTCAGGCATTCCATCTTATTTACTTAAGTAGCTTAATGTCTTTTACATGAAAGCAAAATAGTCATTAAACTGTCTATGCTGTATGTCCCAAAAACAATTTTGTAGAACATGAAACTCCAGTCTTTGTCATTATTTATTGAATGATAAAAATACTTATTAACTTCTAAATACACAATATAAGGAAATGCACGCATCATTCTGTGCTACAATACTACATATAAATACTACAGTATATTAAATATAAACTTGGAGTAGAAGAGCTATGTGTTGAAAATTATGAATGAAAGTAGTTCCCATGGTACCATAACAATGATTATAGACAAAAATTTTAAAAAATTATCATTATAAGGTACTTTGCTGTAGGTAATAGTTAACACACTAATTCAACAAATAGTTTAATCCTTATTGAGAGTCCTCCTATTGTGACCTTGTGCCAGACAAAATTAAGCCTAGTAAATTCTTATAATGAATCCAGCAAACCATTACTATTGTATACAAAATTTGTTCTTCACCTAGTGCTCTATATTCATGGCCTTGTACTAAGCTTAGAAATATTATTATCATTGCTGCAATTATTGATTAATATTAATACTGAATATTTGCAAAGTAAAAGAAGAGAGAAAAGTCATCACTTAAAAAGTTTGCAGTGTTATATTTTGCTTGCTTTTATGAAAATCTTAGAAGCATTGCTCAGTTCTTTATTGTTTGTGCAATCCATTACTGAGTCAACATTTGTTAAGTGATTGTATATTATGATGATGCAAAAGTTACCAGCACCATTTTTGTACAATGTTAGGGAAATCTTTGAAGTGACTTTTACAGTTCAGTCAGCTCTTTTTCTTTTGCTTAAATAAGTATACTCATTGAGATTTGTTGGTATTTTGACTGTGACACATGGCTTTGAATCTTACTGTAGTTTATCTGTCAAGGTAACTTATTGATAATACCAACCTGGGAAAAAAGTGTAACACTATTGGAAAATGTCTGAAAACCATATCATGGTTTAACCAAAGCGTTGTAAGTGAAATTGGGTAGATAAAACTGTTCAGAAGCCAGCAATGGTTGTGCCAAATATGAAGTTACAAGTTATTGTAACTGATGGTTACTGGCCTTGTTCAACCACTGATCATGCCAGATCATGTGTTCTCTGTCAGAAACTGTAATGGAGTTCCATTCAGCATAGTTGCAGTATATATCATGGCTGAGTGTTAAAGAAACACAAATTTGCCTGCACATGCATCTGCAATATGGATTAGCTAGCTACCCTAGTAAACTTCATAGTCACTCAAGACTGATAGATAACTACTATATGCAACAGTTCCCAATGCCTTCTATTTGGGAAAAATATACATTGAATATATTATAGATAAACAGTTTTTAATTAATTCAGTCAGTTAGTCTGCCATGTGTAATACACGCTTAGGTGATCATGTATCTTTTGATACATAACTGATGAGGCAGATTTTTTCCCGCAGTAGGTTACCATTTCCTTCTGTGTTAGACAAGTTGGCATCCAATGCTACAGAGCTCAGTCTGTCCTGCTATTTACCTACAGTTAGAGGGAGAAGAGGATTCATACCTTTCCAAAGGGTATTAGCATGTAAGTGAATGTAATTGATTCAACTGGAATTTGAAATCGTTTCACTAATTCCTCAATCCAAGCTGCTATTCCTTACTCCGCCATGCCTCCCCTTTAATTAATTAGATAAATAAAATAAAAACTAGAAATGTTACACACATCCAACACTATTTTATTGAAAATGATAGTGGAATACAAAGTGCACATATTTCAATACTATTTACTCTTCATGTTTAACCTGGATAAAAGTACAGTAGAAACAAAGAAACAGATCCCTGAAATTTAGGTGTAAACATGTTGTGAATTTTTTACAAAGCTTAAAAATGGAGAATTTGAGCTCAAGAATAAAAATGTTTTTGAAGACTTTAGAACTTGAAAAAGGGTGAATTACAGGAACTTTTAGAGAAAGGCATAATACAAACAATACATTCTCTTGTAGAAAATCTACATGTGACTCAGTCAACAGTCATTGATCATTTACAAACTTGAAGAAAAATTCATAAGCTCAGAAAATGGATTCCACATGAAATTTTTAAAAAGAACATCAGTTAACATTTAAACACTTGTCTATCTCTTTTTGCTTGATACTAAAGAAGTCATTTTTGGACAAGTTAAATACCTGGTAATGACAAATGGATTCATCATAAAATTAAAATAGAAAATATTATGGCTAGAACAAAGATGACCTTCAATATGTCAAACTTAACAGAATCTACTGAGGAAAAAGGTTTTATTTGGTGTGATTCAAAAAGAATACTTTATCATTATTTAATGGAACTTAGGAAAACTGTTTCTATATCACAATAGGTACAATGTTGTACTTGAACAGTAATGTTTGGTATTGAAGTAAACTAGTGATTGCAAATGCATTACAGCAATCAATCATGGAAATGGGATGGGAAGTCATTCTGCATGTTACACATTCTCTAGAATTATCAGCTTCAGCTTAATACTTTTTTCACTCAATGCAACATTGAGGGGTTTGGTCAGCGGTTCCAAAAGGCTGAAGATATTGTTAAATTTCTTAAAGAATGAATCATATCAAAACTGGGATCATTCATTTATGATGGAATACACTCTTTAGCTGAAGGGGGCATAAGCCAATGAAATTCTTTGATTACTAAATCATGAGACCAAAGCTAAATGAAAGATTTTGCCAAAAAATGCTGGACATTTTTTTATTGAACTAATAAATTCCATTGAAAACATTTTATCCACATGTTAATTTCTTATAGCAGAATTATCATTTTATATTTTGAATTAATTTTAGATAACCTATTAAAAATAAATTATATATAAATTCTATTTGGTAAGTAGATAGTTTTGCTGATAAGATAACATCTTTAAAAAATAAAAGATCTTTTAAAAGAAATTATTATAATAATAATTATGCAGTGATGAGCAAAAGAACTGAACCATCTGGTTGAAAAATATCAATAAGTTTAATATTTGCTAAGAAGATGTGAGTTTCTTCATTCGGATTGCTTTCTCTTCTCATGCTGAGTCCATGTACATGTGATAATTTACACTACAATTCTGAATGATCAAAGTAAAATACATTGTTGAACACTTACAGTTTATTTTAAAAAAAAAAAAACTAATTGGTGTTTTTGCTAAATGGCTCATCTGTTTTGCTTGGTACTGAATATCATTATTAATATTATTATTTCAGTGAAGTGAGAAATGGGCAGTAAAGAGCAGTAAAGACATTATAAAGCAGTTATAGAAGTAGTAGTGGTGATAAAGATGACATTAAACCTGCCATTATCATTTCTGTTGCTATGTTGGATAAAAACATGTTAATAGATAATCAATTAACAAAAAAGAACCATGGTTGATTTTGATCATATACTGAGGATGATGTGAATAAACATTGAAATATTAAAAAAAAGTAAAATGCTTGATTACATGAAGTGTTGTCTGTTGTTATTTTTTTTTTTCTTTTAGATTTTCTGGAGGTTTATTCTTTGTTTTTATCTGTACTGTTTAGTAATGGTCACGGAGTGGCAGTCTGAAAAATTGTGATAAAAAGCAACTGAAATTAAGATGAAATAAATACAAGACAAACATTTAATAATAATCCATGCTTCTTGTTTCTTAAATAGATATTGATTACCTTTGTAGAGTAGAAATGTAAGGCATCATTAGATAATGAGTGATTTTATAAATTACCTCCTCCAGTGTTATATAAACAGCTGAGTAGCCAGGAGCATTTTTGTATTTGTAATTCAGAATTACTACTACCATTGTCATGTGGTTATTTTAGAAACCTAAAAGTCCATTTTTTTATGAGTTGTCTTCATCTTTTCTGTTTTAAAATTCTCTGATAGGCAATGTTATTTTTATTAATGTTAATTTTAATGTTAATTTTATCAAAGGGTGATGACAAAAAATGTAAAAAAATAAGTTGAAAAAAATATCTTAAGTATTTCGGAAAATATTGTCCACCCTTCTGTCAGTCACTTTTCAATGTTATATAAAGAGATTTCGATTTCTTCTTCATATTTTCTGTTTTAAAATTCTCTGATAGGCAATGTTATTTTTATTAATGTTAATTTTATCAAAGGGTGATGACAAAAAATGTAAAAAAAATAAGTTGAAAAAAATATCTTAAGTATTCCTGAAAATATTGTCCACCCTTCTGTCAGTCACTTTTCAATGTTATATAAAGAGATTTAGATTTCTTAGATTCAAGCAAACTTCATATAATTAAAATTGGTTTCAAGTGAGGTTGAGAAGCTTTAGCCCACTTTTAACTAAGCTGGCTTAAACCATGAAATTATATATCCTGTTAATCTTGTATTTTAAGGCTCTTATCAGACAGACTAAAAACTGCAGCTGTTTAGTTCACTACACTCTCTTGTTAAGGCTTTAGTAGAGCCACCTTCTGTTTTTGATTCGTATCTTGAAGCCATTTTCTCTACCTTTATCAAATGGCTTTTTACAAATTAGAAAAAGCAATCAACAAAGAACTCAACATTGTAACTGACTGCTATATTTCCCACTATATAACATATCCTGGTGTATTATGTACACCTATAATTTGGCAAGAATAAAAATGGAGTATTGCTGTCATACCTGATTTGAAATTACCCAATCTTCACTTTCCAGCCTTGATAGAGTTCAAAAGTGTTTTCACAGTCTTGTGGGTAGTGAATTATTTTCAACCCTGAAGCCCCTTTCTCACAGATGAAATATTGCAAGCCTATCACTACTCTATTGCTATTTCCATGTCAAATGTTTAGATATGCTACATTCCTTAGTTCCACATTCACAGCTTAGACCCACCATACTACTTACACAGAGCTGAATCATCCACATTGCCTTGGCAATTTGTAAGAAACATGTTTTATCATTGGTAAGAAACAAGTTTCACTCAGATAGCTTTTTCCAAGAACTAACTTTGTGAAACAAACTCCCAAAAAGGATACTTCCCTAATCTGTACAGTAAGTTCTTCAGGTCTCAGATCAACAATTATCTATCCTATATATCCCCAGTAGTGATATGTAAATGACTGCCTAATTAACATAGCTAAGGCATAGACTATATAAATATCAAAGGAGTAAGGGTAGGGCAACTCTCAGTATATGAGATAAACAACTACTACTCGACTGATAAAATACAAAGGAAATTCTACTTCATAACATTCTCATAACATGCACTTACTTTTTTTTTTTAAGCGTTTCACGCCAAGCAAGGTGGGAAGCCACTAGGACGCAAGGGGTTACAGAAGATTTGGAGCAAGATCAGATAAGAGAGATAGAGGAAAGGATGAGGAGAAGGATAGTGGATAGATCAAGGCAACTGGAGATGTTGACTGACATTACATTTGAATAGTTGGAGATTATAGCTCTCAGGGAAAAAGGAATAGGGAAGGGAGTTCCACAGGTGAGAGGTGCGAGACGTGAAGCTATTGGAGTAGAAGAGATGGCTACATTTAGTAGTTTTGACAGTGAAAGGGTGAGAGTGGGATGCCAGTCTCGTAGGGCGCTTGAATTCATGAAGTCTGGGAACCAGCAAATGCAGCTCCTCGGAGCAATTACCATGAAAGTATTTTTAAAAAAGACAGAGAGAGGTGACGGCACGTCTGTGAGAGATCGACTGTAGACGAGATGCTAGAACAGGGCCAATTATATTGCATATCCGCCTCTGGAGCTTATCAAGAACCCCGAGGCAAACAGAAGGGGCTCCAGACCATATATTGAAGCAATACTCCATGCAAGGGCGAATTGTTGATTTTTAGATCTGAAGGATCGATTCCAGGGAGAAAAATTTCCTGGCGCGGCACAGGGAGACAACTTTCCTTGTGTTGGACGAAGCAATTGACTCAATGTATTTGTTCCATCTCAGGTCAGCAGTCAATGTGAGACCGAGCAGCCGCAGAGAGGTGCTCTCTAGAAGTTAAGTGTCAGACATTCTAATGGAGGCCAGGGAAGGATCCTCCTCTTACATCCATACAACAACCTCTCATTCAGTAACTTTCTAAATGTAGTGGCTCTTGAGGCTTGTATTGGTTGAACATATACACCAGAAACAAACTGATATCAAACATTTACTTTGTGTTACAAAACAAATAAATATCATAATATTATTATATATTATAGAAATTAGTGAATTTATATATGTGTATAAGCATGCGCGCACACACACACACATATATATATATATATATATATATATATATATATATATATTATAATAATATTTTTTGTTTAAAAATATGATTCCTTCACTACATAAGAGTTCTCATGTTTCAAAAACGAGAGGCGAAATCATCCAAAAAAAAAAAAAAAGCTTTTTTTTTAGGTTTTTTTTTTTTTGAAGGTTTTTTTTTTTTTTTTTTTTTGGATGATTTTGGCTCTCGTTTTTGAAACATGAGAACTCTTATGTTTGAAGGAATCATATTTTAAACCAAAAATATTATTATAATATAAGCTCTACTTCTGTATGGAGCACTGTCTTCTTAAAAATAAAAACAAAAATACTAAGGAACCCCGGATTATGCACCCAACGTGTTCTTTTCTATTTTCTGCATACCTATACACTTATATATATATATATATATATATATATATATATATATATGCAAAAATTCAGATATAAATCTAATAGAATTAAGTTTATGCATTTTCAATTTATATTGGTATTACTAATAAGACTCTCTCCTCTCTCTCTCTCTCTCTATATATATATATATATATATATATATATATATATATATATAATGTAATGGCATAATCTGGTATTATAGCATTCCCTTTGTGTCACAAAATAAAGTCCAGTAAAACCTGTGATTAATTTCAGTGCTTTTAAGCCATGTTGATATAACTAATAGC
Source organism: Acanthosepion pharaonis (assembly GCA_903632075.3). Lineage (NCBI taxonomy): Eukaryota > Metazoa > Mollusca > Cephalopoda > Sepiida > Sepiidae > Acanthosepion > Acanthosepion pharaonis. The sequence continues at coordinate 851,575 of CAHIKZ030000019.1, forward strand.
ATGATACAATCTGTAGAGATATATAAATGGCTTCCCCTGCTATCCAAATAAAGATCATTGTTATGAAACCTTTCATCTGCTGAAATGTCATAATAGATAATAATGTAGGTCTCTAGCAAAAATGAAGTTTTGAAGAGCAAGAAATACCTGTGCTCACACAAACACACAGTAAATTTTTTTAAATGGATTTTTTAAGCCAACATTATTTCTTATTACTATAAATGTTATTTTTAGTGGGTAAACATGTTTCAGTTGCTATCCTTGTTTTTTTATTTTCTTAAACACTGAAATTAATAACAACCTGTCAGGAGTCACAATTTGTCCTTATTAGGACTTCTCAATCCAGGCCAGTTATTAATTTCACTGTTTAAGAACTTAAACACATATATCCCTAAAAATAATGTTTATAGTAATACTGTTTATGTTTCAAGTACAAAACTGAATTTGTGAAGATGTGATCTTTGAAAAAATAAATGTGAAAAAACAATATTTGTAAAGCTGCAAAGAAATGAAATTTATACCTAGAAACACAAGCCTGTCAACACAGAAAAATAATTTCATAATGGCTTTCATGTCGAAAATGTTCAGAACATGTTGAACAATTTATGTTCAAATTCTACTCAGAAACCAAAAAAACATGATCCAAACCATAGAAAAACTAAATAAAAATATTTTAAAGAAATATAAAGAGATTTATGAAAAATTAAAAGAGAAATAAAAATGGATTAAACAGTAAGAAAATATTTGAAATTGGTGTCACAAATATAAACAGTGAAAAATGATGCAGAATATTATTGCAGGAAATTACCAACTTTAAGCAAACATCACAGACTGAAACCTGTATGTTGGGTGTTAAAATATATGAAAAGTCATTTCTCAATAGCCATTTTTGTGATGAATGGTAGAGCCACATTGGATCAACCTGTTGGGTTACTCCCTCCTAATTTTTGAAACTGCTACAAGAGGATGCTTTCTGGACTATAAATACAAGGCAATATTTTTTTTCTCAATCTCTTCTCACCTTATCTGCTTACACATCAACATATAAACCTTTCACAGAGAACGTGTTCCCTTTTGGGAAATGCATGAACAAAACACATTAACACACATGTATGTACACACATTCACTCACTACACATACTTTGCATCCAAAAAGATTTCACATTCATTTGTTACACACATAATTGTCTTTGTCACTTGTAACCCCTTATTGTTAATACATTATCACTTGTTTGTACATATATATTGGTTCTTTTCATTTCTTTATCATATCCTGAGTCTGCCATGTTTGTTGTGGGTATTTCAAGAGACACATGTTTATCTCTCAGCGTATATGCCAGCCCACAACAAACCCAATGGCTGGGATAGAGGTTGGGTTCAATCAACACAGCTTAGAAAACAACAGGAGATGGATAGTGGAGTAATGTTTAGGCTAATATAGGCAATAAACTTCCTTTCTAATATGATGACAGTGTCAAGATAAATCCAGAGACTTATTGTAAATTCTTGGACAAAATATTTTTGAGTAGTACAAGTCATAATCAAGAAATTTTAAACCAAAGACAATATCCCATCATATTCTGCAAACTTGACTATTACCTACCTTGCTAAGAAAGATTTAAAAAATACAAAAATTATTGAATGGTCACCACCCTCTCCAGATATTAATCCAATAGGGAAATTGTGGTCCATCAGTAAGAGATGTCTACAAGAATAGAAACTAATATTCAAGCAAAGATCTGTGGTAAGCAATAGAAACTACTAAGTAATGTTAAATTTGAAGTAGAAAGGTTAACAAAATAAGAAGGAAAGAGCTCATTCTTCCTCCAACTAAAAATTATTCCACTACAAACTGATACCATAAACAGTTTGAAAATTCCTGTGAATTTTAAAATTAAAATTTGTAGGTGAAAATGGTCATTCACTAAAGGTATCTTAATTCCAATTGTAAACTATATATATATATATATATATATATATATATATATATATATATGGTTAATTCTGTGCATATCTGTTTATTTGTTTATTTGCATAAGTGATCTTCCAAACAAGTTTTTTCTTTAAGGAAAAGGTAAAAAAGAAATGAAAATATACTTTTTCTACATGCCATGTCCTTTCAAAGACATGGGCAATCATATCCCTTGTAGCTGAAAATATACTCAGTTAAGTGTCATACATGACACATGCTTGGGTAATAATGTCTCTTTCAATTTATTATGGACTAGGCAGAGATTTTTCCATAGTATGTTCCTGTTTCTTTGTGTGGTAGACTGGCTGCCAAACAAGACTATAGGACCCAGAATGTCCTGCTATTCAATTCTTATCTGAGAGGAGTAGAGATGGATTCATATCTTTCCCAAGGCTACTTGCACATGAGTGAATGTAATGAACCTAACTTGAATTCAAACTCAGCTCTCCGATTTCTCATTGCAAAAGTATATCCATTACATCACAACACAAAAATATACTACATGCATTAAATATATTCAAATAATAATACTAGCCACTGCAAAAAAAAAATCTGTACATTTGTAAAAATCTTGTTTTACAGATTTTAAAAAATGCCAACATTAAATAGATTGATTTGATCCTAAACTGACATCTTCAAACAAAAAGCAAACATAAGAAAAAGAAATTCCTTGCTTATCCAATTTGATCTTTGCTGAACTCGTATTTCAGGCTTTGACTATAAATTTGGATCAATGTAGCAAGAGCCTACTGTGCAGGTTTCATTTCACCTTGTATGTAGACGGGTAATCAGACTAGATAAGTATGTAGCACTTACCTTGTGTGCCTGATGTATTTCTTTTCCTACCTCCTCTTCTACATCTGAACTTGGAAAAGCCACTGAGTCACCTTTTGACAGAGCAGACTTTGTTATTTGCAGTTATTTGACCTAAGCTTCTTAACTTTTAGAATGACACACTGCCACCTTCTTCTCAACTATCAACAGGTGAGCAAACTACACTTACATTGATCTTATCCTTATGAAGTAAGCAAATTTGCTTAGTGATTGTGACTTGATCATTTTTTCTTACCTAAGATACATCAAAGATGTAAATACATTTAAAATAAAAGAAAATATGTTCTGTAGAGAAATTACTGAAAATATATTTTAGAAGAAGCCAGAAGTATTTGTTAATTAAGTGTAATTATTTTAAGTATTATTGTTATCAAATATTGTTAGTCATGAATAATTACAAGATATTACCAGAACTTGTAATTATTTTTGAAATTGTCTTTGTAGCACGTTTTAAAATCTTTAAAAATGTAGCACATATTTTAAAATCTTTAAAAATGATTGGAAAATTATCGCAACATCACCTTGTTTAGATATTTCTTGAAAGTCATATAATCAATAAATATATTTGAGAAAAGTGAAACTCCTGCCCAAACAATAAATTGTTCAAAATTAAACCAATTATAGGAGAATGACATCAGAAATGCTAACTAGAAGAGAAGTGATTATGTCCAGGCTCCATATTAGACATACTACCATAACCCATTCGTATATTCTAAAAAAAGAAAGATCCTCTGGTATGTGTGGCATGTCAAGAGCCATGCACCATAAACCACATACTGACAAATTGCAGCAATTTTAATTCAGTCCATTTAAAATACAACCAAACAAAAAACTTAAAAGAACTTATATTGATTCATTTTATATATTTCTAAGAGAAATTTAACTGATTTCAAAAATATAATGAGTTAAGATAACCCTAATAAAAAGTAGCATTACTATTTAAAATAAAATTTTGCTGTTTAAATACAAGACTTTATTTTTAAAAAAACTTTAAATTTCAGCATTAAATAACCCAATGGATTGATAGGCCATAAGACAAAGCAAAGTAAACCAAGCCAAATCAAAAGCCATATCTGCTCAGTTTTGTACCTGAAACATAGACAAAGCAATTTCTAAAGAGAATGGATTTGTTTATTTTCAATTCTGCCTGAGGGCACCTTTTTTTATTAAATTTTCTTGTAGATTGGTAGATGAAATAAACAATGTTTAAAAAATGAGAAGGTCTATTCAAATATGGAAATTCACAAAAAATAACATTTTAAGTAATATATATATATATATATATATATAAACTACACTCGTCTTGGAAAACCTTTGGTTTCTTGATTTGCTAATGATCAAATCAATTTCGAAGGAAAAAGTTTTTAAAAAAAAGAAAGAGCTAGGAATATGAACGTCTGCCAAAAATAATGGTACAGCATACAGGTCCAAAGCCCAAAGAAAAAAACCCCGATATGAGTAATCAACTAACTTAAAAAACCTACCAAGGTTTCAGATAAGCGGATCATCAGGGAAAGCTGGTAGGTTTGTCTGGCTCTCTAGGTTTGACTATATATATATATATATAGATATATATATGTACTCTTCATATACTCTTCCTATGTAGATAAACCTACAGTTCCACATTTTAATTTCTTTAGGAACTGCTGAGAGACAATTGACTTTTTTCCAGCTTGTGCATGTGTCTGTCATGAAATGATAAGCTTTAAAAAGCCTTTTATCTACAGGGAGAGTGTTAGTAAGGATTTGAAAAGACTAGATTTTGACATACAGAAACTCATATAATATGAACATCGTCTTAAAGTCGGTCATGCTAGCTCGTCCATTCATGAGTCTATCACATCAACCATCACAGACCTGCATCAAGGTCGGAAGATCATTAGGTTGGCATTCTGTGTCATAACATAGTTGGTCAATGTAGGTGGTTGTTGGGTGTCCAACACATCTTGCTCTATGGCTAGGTATTCAGAACAGTAGATCACTCGCAAATTCATGTTTTCTCTGCCAGTAGTGTCCTGCATTCACGTAAGATCATACCAATATCAGGGATGTATCCACAGAACTCTGATTTAGTTGGATGTTGTCTTCAATAAATGTTAAGTATAGCTCTCAACAGTGTAGGTTCCATCAAGCTAAGAGTTTAAGGTTTTAGTTAATGTCCAAGCAGCATTAAAACCACCTCTACAGTGGCTCAAAAGAATCTCTGAAGTTTTCTGGTAGATTAGATTTCTAGATTACATCCATTTTATTTTAGGTGGCCCAGGCTTTAGCTATGCAAATTTACAAATCCTTTTCAGTAGAATTTATCTTGATTCCTAGGTATGTAAAAGATTCAACAGATTTTATTGATTTACTTGAGACTATTTGTATTGAGCTTTGCTGGTTGAAGCTTATAAATTCAGTCTCAGAAACATTGATACTCTCTTAAAGTACAAGAGAGAAATGTTTGTACTACTATTACTACTGCATAATATCAGAGATTAATATACATGATTATAAAGCACTCATTTTCTTATAGACCACCAAGTGAATTGTGGACTGTTGCCAGATCACCACAGCAAACAATTGAGGAAAGTTCTTAAACATTCTGATTAATTCAGCAGAGCTGATCTTGGTAGAGTAAGTTTAAATTTGCCAGAACATTTCAACAGGAAGAATTCTGCCCATCTACTCCTACATGTGTGGAAGTGACCTAATAGTTAACAGCACAAAGAACCATTTCCATCTGTTTTGAGCATATCAGTCAAGTTTGTATACAAAGGAGCCTGCATAAGATTATGGATTAAGCTTGTTACAAGATATTGTCTAAGTTGGTGATGGTTCTTTCATGGTATAAAGCAAGAGAGTTTACACTTTATTGATTGTTGACCCCTTCAAGGAATTATTGAACTTTTAGCAACTCCTTCTTCTATGCATGTTGTCCCTTCAGAACTTTGGAAATCATGGCTCTCCCCAATTTCCCGTCTTTTGTAGCTCTTAATAAATTTCGTCTTTTTGTTTTTTCTCCTAAACCTTGTCCTGCCATTCATTTATTGAAGCTCACTAGGTAACTGATATTCTGTTTTCCTCTATCCCTTTTGCCTACAATCTGCACTGTGAGAATCAAATTTTCCAAGCCCTCTTTCCTCATTCTGAGCCCTAGAAATTTCAATGTCCTCTTTGTTTTTTATTTTATTTTCTATAAAACTTTGTCATTGCTCACTTGTTTGGTCCTTGGTATTCTCAGCATCCTTCTGTAGAACCACATTTATGTTGTTTCAAGTCTCTTCTTCATCTGTGAGAAGATTGTCTAGCATTCACTGCCATATAGAAGGACTGATATTATGCAATAGTTCAGTACCCTTTTCTATTTTTTAATTCTAAAAATCTATAAGTCATAGTTTAAGGCAGAATAAATAAATAAGGATATATACAAAAGTTAATAAATCGACTTTTACTCCCTTTATGTTCAGATGGAAGATATAGCATGTTCCTATTGGTTAGAAAATGTAAAAGTGAAGATTCAAATTTTCATTGGCTTGTAATCATATTTTTAAGGCTAAAAATAAAAATGTCTTAATAGCTGATTACAGGTTCATGTAAATTTGAGTATTCATTTTTACATTTTCTAAGCAATAGAAATATGTGTGAAAATGAAATAAAATTAATAGATAAAATAATAATAATGTATAATAAGAAAAAGAAATATATTTTCCCATGATGCTATGAGTAAAGGAACCAGAAATATGATTACCCCACTTGGCTTCATCAAATGTCATTAGGTGGTGTTGTTGAAGTCTTTTAAAAGGCAAACATTTCCCACCTCAGTTTCTTTCTTCCTCTTGCTCCAAGATGTCGTATCACATAGGAATTACATTTCTGCTGGGAAAATTAGGTTCCCCATTTCACTGACAACTAAACTCTCTTCCCATTTTCCAATACATGGTGCTCATATGTATCCTCCAATTTCTTCACCTAAGAAGTAAGTCAAGCTTTTTTTGGTTGTTCCAACTCAGTTCTCTGATGCTTATACTTACTTACTCTGACTTCTGAACCAAGAAAAAGAAAACATGTTTAAGTACAACTTACTCTTGGTTGTTCCAACTCTGCACAAAGCCGATTTGAGCTCAATCATTAATACAATACTTATACTTACCTTAACTCCAAGACCAAAAAGGAAATACATATACCCAAGGGATATTGAGAAGTTTGTTTTCACTACAATTAAAAAATCGTACGACTCATACAGCAATCGCTATCACATGACTTAAAATATTTTTGCCCTTTGCCGTGTTGATGTTGCTACATGCCTTACTTCTTGCCTATCTCACACTGCAAATTTTTTCTAAGCTCTATACTAAACATTAAATCTGTTACGAAAAAAGAACTAAACAAAATGCACACAAAACGATCAGCTTTAAAAAAAGGACTCGTAACTGGAAAAACCGAATGAAAAAAGAATGTTAACAACAACAACAACAACAACTTTTTCACACCCAACCCAGTTCTGTGGAATCAGAATCAACGTTGAGTTTAAGCAAGCGAATGAGCCAATTAGAGTAAAGTGCCATGCAGATTTAAAATTTTCCCAATTGTGACGAATGCAGCTATTGATTTTTTTTTGCATGCTAGCATGCTAGTTAACATTCGTGTCAGTCAGCTGTTGGCTCTCACGCTGGCCAATAGAATCTTCCTGCCTATTCGTGGCAGCCAGCTATTGGCTCTCACTCTGGCCAGTACAAAATGGCTGCAAAGTACATGAAAACTGCCGTAGAAGCATGAAAAAATCGATTATTTCCACTATCGATGGGAGTTGGAAAATGCAAAGTCGGCCTTGGCCTTTCCGCTAACTTGGAGCATGTGCATGTAAATTTTGGTGCAAATCCGTCGAAAATTGCGGCCGTGCATTCACACACACACACACACACACACACACACACACACACACACACACACACACACACACCTGCCTTTTTATATATATATATATATATATATATATATATATATATATATATATATATATATATAGATAGAGATATCTATATATGTTTTCAATAAAACAATATATAGAGAGTTAAAAAAAAGAAATATAAGACAGACTGAAATTTCAGGAAATATTTATTCCATAAAATAATAATAAAATTTAGGCTGTGGAAAAGATACACCTTTTGTTAGCAGCAGAGTCTGAGTGTCTACTTTTCTGAAACAAGAAGAGTACAATTCACATGATGAGCTGTAGAGAAGTATTTTTTAAGTGTCAATGACCCTATGCATTAGGTGAAGAAGAAAAGATGTGTTTATTTTTTTTTATAGTATATGTTTATAAAGGCATGAGACAATCGTTGCTGCCACTAGTTTGCTGCTGTTACTGTGTATCTCTCGCTACAGCCAGTCATCTGTATTGTTGCCTAAATTCACTACACCAACCATGCTTAAATAATTAACTTCATCATATCTATTAAATGAATTTCTCTTTGGCACAAAGTCAATTTAATAAAATAAATACCGGGTAGTCTTTAATTTTGTTTTGTTAAGAAGACAAAGGATGGCAATATATCAAGAATTTTCATATCTCTCCAAAGCATACTTAGTACTTTCTATATTTTCTCAATATACTTTGTCTCTGCTACCTCAAGGTGCCTTACAACACACAGATCTACTAATGGTTTATGTCCTACACATTTATCTATATTGCTCATTTTGGTTTCAGTATTTCTATTAGAGAATTATTTCCACTGAAAATATCAATACACACACAACTCAGTTCTGTTCTCTTTTAATTTCAGGATATAAAATAATGTCAATTAATTATACTACTGTTCAACTTCAATGCCTAAACTATACTTGAGGCAATCAGTATTTAGCCAATGACAATGTGTTTTCCCCGAGTTAGGTATTTACAAGTTAATGTAAAAGAGTCAAGCAGAAGAACAACAATTGGCAAAACTCAAGGAATATTTTTCATAAGAAATATTCTCAACTGAAAAGTTCTTGAAAATTGTATATATGAATAATTTTTCAGCAAGTGTATATTAATTAGTAAATAGATTGCAGCAAATTAGTAAATAGATTGCAACAAATAGGTGCTACAAGTTATTAATAGATGAGAGTGTTGGTCACCAGTAGCAGGAAGAGTTACTACGTGTTACGATTGAAATGAAAAACTCTCAAAGTAAATGAATTCAATATTTTCAAAAGAAATAAATTTCAATATGTGGAGGAATTTTACATATATATTTATATCAAGAATAACATAGATAAAAAAAAGGGAAAATTACATTTAGAAGCATAGATTGATAGACACCTAGCAAAAAAGGAGAGCACATATTTATGCACTTAGTATAAGTATATATATATATATATTAAGAAATGGACAAAGTCCGACAATTTATTTATTAAAGACATTTTTATGTTTAACGTTCTTTTTTTTTTTTTTTTATAGATACAAGTATTTAAGTAAATGCTCTGTTTATAATAAACAGTATTAAATAACATTTACCGGCCTGAATGTCCGAGAAATTTTCATAGAAAATATTCGTCCTTTGACAGGATTCGAACCTGCATCCTATACGGAACCGTCATTTACGCTGACGTGCCTAACCTCTCGGCCACAAAGTTTATAAGCAGTAAATTCGACCTGGCCTACGGAACGCTCCTCTGTTATATGGTTTCTGTTATGGTACTGTTCTTTGTTTATGATGATTCTGTAACGCCAGTCCACAATATTGATGATCTTTGCCTACTAAGTATGTGAAAGGACGAATATACATTCTGTTGTAATGGAGGAACACGTCCAGCCCAGGGAGATTGTTCATGTTCCTTATTTAGGACGCATGGCTTTCACAATTTCGTCTAAATATCTTCCTCGAGATCTAAGTAAATACTCCCTACTACCTTTGTCTTCATCGGGGGCTAATCAGCATCTGAACTATTTTCAATAACGGTCTATCGTCCCTCACGTTAGTAAAATTCTGCCTGTAAAAAGGGAGATAATCTCCTTCTGCATTTATGCGATTGTTTTTATAATAATTGTAATTCAAATATATGGAGTGCGTTACGTTTTATTCTTAAAGTAGATAGATGCGACAAGCTGTTGGTCCTATCTCAATAGGTAAACGTTTCATATAGCAAACAACCCAGAAGAATTAAATTAAAAATGACAAGTGAGTGATAAAGAAAATTTTTATACATTTTTCCGGTGAGGTTAATAGAACTAAAACGTCAGAGGCCGGCAGAAATACAATCAGACAGACACAAAGAAAAAAAAAATTCTTTCGACGCCTTACATGCAAAAAAAATTAAAAAGATAAAAAAAAAAAAGCTCTTGATAGTCAACCAAAAGAAATACCAACTCCAAATTCTCTTCTACAATTGGCTACATTCTTGCTTGTCCCTAATATTTTGTCCCTACGTTGTTTTCAGTTGAAGAGCCCCGAAATTCAGCACAGATTGAAAGGGTTCCACACTATATTTTTTGTTTGAGACGCGAGGTTAACATCAACAAATCTTTCTCTCTCTGTCTCTGTCTCTATCTATCTATCTTGATTATTTATCTACAGACATTCCCTACTAAAGTTTTGACTGGCATGTCATGATCATATCTTCTGATTATTACTCGAAGATTCCAACCCGTGTGTTCCTAATTATTATTTATCTAAAGTTTTATTATAAACGTTTTATGCGTTATGTGTGCCACAAGAACAAATTTTGGTTTACAATTCTAAATTCAGGATATGGTAAATATCTGAATCATGTTGTTATAGTTTTCATCTTGAATCAAATTCCGTAAAACGAAATATATACTAATCTGAAGAAATTATGTTCTCACATATTTCATTCATAAGAAAATACAAAAATAATTTTGTACATTGAATTCTTATTCATTAAAAATACACAAAGTCCATACTAAAGTAATTGAATTCTTCATGTCCCAAACGAAGGTGGAAAATACAAATATGTTCATGTCTACATATGCAAAATCTGCAATTTCCAGTTTAATTGTCTACTTTTAAAAAATAATCTTTCATTCGGTCTAGTTTAATTCTAGGATTCCTAATTCATCACACCGTAGCTGCAACTTTTTCCCATCATACATTTTATCGGTTACCATTTAGTTACGTTTTCTATCTGAAGATCAAATATTAAATATCTGAAAATGTCGCATTAAAAAAAAAGGAATTGTCTAAATGTTTGGTTAACAATTCCATACAAAACAATTTAGCGCAAATGCATCAATACAAAAAATATTGAGTTAAAAACTACAGATATAAAATCATTTATGGGATATAATTTACTTCTGTGTTTTAATTTGGTAGTGTATGTCTAGAAATTTATTTATCAGGATAACGTTGTAACAGACGACGCAAAATCTGACACAGAAATCCAAAAGTGCATTGAAATAGTAAAAGCTGCCTTCTAGAAACTAAACAAAGTATTTAAACAAGGGAAATTAGAAACAAAGGGAGCGAGTTGAACTGCCATGTAATATTTGTATTCCTATATGACATGCTAGACAATTTCTTCATATATGAAAATGAGACTTAAACGATAGAGATATATTTCTATAGTAGGATTCTGAGAATGACATAGACTGAATATGAAGGAAGTTTTAAAGAAAATGAGAACCAAAAGGACACTTATAATTGCAATCAGAAAGAGACAACTGGAATTCCTGTGATATATACGATGTGGCAGAAATACCTTCCACATATAACTCTCAGAAATACCGTCCACATAATGGTATGACGTTAGCTAAAAAAAACATTGCCACTTGCCTAAGTTTATTAGCACCACAGAGATGACAGTTCAGAATGTGGGAGGTATTTCTACCGCATCCTGTAATTAATGTCTTACCATTATGTAGAGGTGTGCCTGGGAGCTCCGTGGATCGTCACTGTGTCGTGGTGGAGGAGCTTGTGTGTCTCGAGGAACCTGAATGCAATGTTGACGGAGCTTCGTCTCCTGGTAGGACCACCAGTAGTAAGTAGTAAGGATTCAGGGAAAGGCCAGATTAAGCACAATCCGATCCCTGCATTCTACGTACGGGAAGAAGTCGGCAGCCCGATGCAAGCTTTCATCATGAACCTGCCTGTTATACCCAGGTTTGCCGCAGCGGACGGTGTTAGCTGAAGTGTGTGTTCCATAAAGTGGCGACCCATGGACTACCTCAAACAATTCACAGCCAAGGCTTTTTCGTGCTCAAAGGAAATGTCGATGAATAATACTCGGTAATGAGTTTCGCCAACAATTTCTGGGAGGTATATGTGGGAGATATTTCTGACGCACTTTGTATAAAGAAAAAGAGAGGCAGAAGGAGACAGGAAGCAACCTGCCTAACAAATTTGTGTAGATGGACGACAGTGGGGAGGAGACTAGGAGGTGGGGTAAAGAGAAGAATATTATTTAAAGTTACAGAGACCGGAAGCTGTAGCGAACCACGATCGTTTGCGCCTTAAAGAAACACGGCACACAAAAGAAGTTTATAGCTCGCAGACATTAAAACTTATTTCGATGTCAATCCGAAATAAATGTTATGGCTTCTAAGTCAGTGCTAAACGTTCTAATTATAAAATACTTTCCTACATACGAGGTAATGTTGAAAGTTTCTCACTGAAGGTATTTCTAATTAAACCCTACCTGCAAGTATATGCGATGGTTTTATCAAAACTTGTCATCGTGTAGTGCACATTTGGCCGTGATACGTGTGCCGTGTATCACATTGGGTTTCATGATGAGTATATTTGGTTTCGTATATTTGTACTTTAGCGTCACTTTGTTAGCGTGAATTTATTCCACTGTGATAATAGTGATAATAATTATATGCTTCTGCCAATGTGACTGCATTTTGATTATAAAGACTAATGTTATATACACAGACGAGAATTTGTCGTCTGGGACTTTGAAATGCAAACCAGCCCACCCAGTCCAGTCTAAAAGACCGGATCTGCTAATTATAAGCAAGCCTGTTGATTTCGTTGCTGAAAGAAGTGAAAAGAGAGATAAGTATCTTGACCTTGCCGGTAGTGGGTGCTGAGGAAGTTTTGGAATATGAAGGTTACAATCGTGCTAGTCGTTATCGGAGCGATGGCATCAGTTCTGATGAGCTTAGGAAAAAGGCTAGAGGAACTGAAAATAAGGGGAAGTGTTGGGATCGTCCAGACATTAACATCGAAGACAACTCAAAAGACTTGCTGACACTTAATCTCTGGTGTAAGTCATCAGTTACTACTGGCGTGAACATTCAATGAGTGAAGAAGAAGGAGAAGGTTATAATGATATAATGATGATAATAATGATATAGTGGTGACAATAATAATAATAATACAATGATATGATAATGGTATGACATAATGATGATAATGATATAATAATAATAGTGATATATTGATAATGATGAAATAATAATAATAATAACAACAACAACATAAGGATATAAATAATTCCAGCTGTAGTTGGAACCCTCCGATTGATTGGAAAAGGTTCCGATAGACTGTTTGAAGGGACTCCAGACAGCACATGCCTTAAAGAAATACAAAAAAAAATGTACTCACAAGTACATCTAACACATTAAGACTAGCTTTATGTAAAATATGCTATCTTAGTTTGTTTTTTGTTGTTTTGTTTTTTTACAAAAAATGA
>CAHIKZ030000019.1:870000-897500 GCA_903632075.3 Acanthosepion pharaonis
ATATTTATCTCAGCAATATATCGGTTGGGTTTTGCTTTTAGTTACCGCCACTGGTTCGGCATAAATTTTCGACACTTAAGGTTTAAAATGAATTTTTAAAAATAAAAAAGCATTCTTGAAGATTTCATTTTAGCTTTAATTTGAAGCTAAAGGATTAAATTTATTATTTCCAGTAAGTTTCAGGTAGAAATTATATAGATTAGAATGTCAAATTTAATTTCGATTTCTTAGCATTTTCTTAAAAGCGGCCATTTACTTAATTTTAAGAAATTTGTAAACAAAACAAATTTATGGATTTTAAAACTCTTCTAAATATATATATATTTCTAACACGTTATTTGAGTAAAATTTAAAAAAAAAATTAAAGTTAAATTAATCTGATTTGAAATAAATATTACTTACTTATAGCATAAAAAAAGCATTTGTTATTGATCGGTCCTGTTTACCTGAAGTGATGAATAAAGGACGATTGAGTGACGAAGCGATGAAAGCTAGTATGGCTGACTAGAAATGACATAAAATTGATGAAATCTAAGTGAGCGCTTTTTTGGTGGGGGGTTAACTACTTTTATCTAATCATTTATTGACTTTTATTTACCTTTCGAAGATGCTTTATGTAAAAATGAAAAAAAAATTCTATAAAATTTTCTTAAATTAATTTTGTAAAGAGACAAAACTTTTACATCATGTGACCTTTTCATAATAATGTCACATTTAGCCTTTCACAGATGAAAAAAGGGCACGTGACCGAGTGGTTAGAACGTTCGAATGAGACGCAAGATCAAATCTCACCCAGGTCGATTTGATGCTATTGGACTGGATCCCAGCGTGAAGCACCTTTGGAAAGTGCCTGAAAATCATACTACGAGTTGACCCATGCCTTGTGAGTGAAATTGGGTAGCCGTCAATAGCTGTGCTAGCACGAAGTCAAAAATCATTGTAGCTTTGTTGAAATTGTTGATCATGCTAGATAACACGCTCTTTCTCAGAAACTGTAACTAAGGTCTGCTCATATAATAATTTAATTTTTACTAGAATTTCCAAATAACTGTGTTTTGAACGGAAAAAAAGTGCAAAAAAATCAATGTGATTATTATGCCACCCCGATGACGTAAACAAAACAAGATTTTAACCAAAATTTCGAACGTGTTAGAAAGGATTAAAAAATTTTAAAACATAATCAAAAAATACTTTGATTTTCCAACTTAATAATAACATAAACATTTTGACGATAAAACTTTATTTTTATTAAGTTTGTGGCCTTTTTCATTACGCTACTCTGTTTCCGCGAAAAAGTGGAGGTACCTGGGTTATATATATATATATATGATAAGCAAATATAAATGGATATAAATCCGACAGAATGAAGAAAATATCTGGAAAAGCAAAACAAAAATCCTTAAAATGCGATTATGTTTTCATTCATATTAAAACAACATAATCGCATTTTAAGGATTTTTGTTTTGTTTTTTCAGATATTTTCTTCATATATATATATATAAATACTGATAAAAACTTATTTGGGGACTGTCAGGCTTTATTATGCTAAAACGTACAATGGAAATATTTATTTATGAATAACTTAGATTTCGGTCATATAAACATATATTTTAATAACACACTATTCAATATACTAGAATAAATTATTATTTTATCATTTTACGTGTTAATATGGCTTGCTTGACGTTTTATAACTGTCATCAGTCTTTCATTCAATGGCTTTGTTAACTTTTCTATTGTCTCATTGGTTTTGTTAACTTTTCTACTGTCTCGATATTAATATTACCTGCAGCAGTTCATATTGCTTCCTAATATTGGAATATTGTTTTCAATTCTCATATACATCTCTTTTAGTTAGGGACCACAAATTTTCTTTGGATTCATAACAGGAGAGCGTGTGGCTATTTCATTAATTTGATTCGGTGTCATGAAATTTTTTTGTAAAATAGGTAATTGTTAGCTTCTCAGAATATTACGGGCCATTGTCCTGCATGGATATGCTCTTAAACTAAAAAAAAAAATTGCTTGTGACGTGTACCATTCAAAAAACATCTTGTCCAAGAATTTATATTAATTCTCTGCATTTATATTCTTACTATCATCAGTTATGAAAAGATGTATAATTTTACTGCCTTCATTACTAGTTGTTGTGTTGGTCGACTGTTTTCTTCTTAACCTTTAGTTCAGGTTCATCCAATATAGCTTTACATTCATCAGTTTCTTTTGCTGATGTTTACTTAAACGTGGTAGTTTGTTTGCTTCATGCCTTTATCCAATATTCTTAATATCATGAATCTTTTTCCTCTGTTGACATTCGTAACACGAGTTTCTTCAATTTTTTTCTTATTTATCAATCAACTTGTAACGTTGGTTATGTAGCCAGTGCGGTGGTCAGGCGTTCAGCTACGCAGTCACTCTACGACCACACCCAACAATAATATGTCTCAATATATAACTTTCACTGCTGCATTGGTATTGTTGCCTGGCTGTGCTGGCCCGTTTTGGAAATGTACTGAAAACAAATAACCATAATAACGCTTTCAACGATTTCTCAGAGCGCCCCCAGTATGGTTTCGAGAGGATATTGTGTAGTATAGATTAATCTAATCCAACACACGATGTAATAAAAATACGCCAAAAAACAAGTTGTATTGTATACTTCTATGTATCTATGCTGGTTTGGAAAAAGCACTAAGCGCTAGTTAGTTTATAGCACAAACACTGGAGACTGACATTGCACGGTATTTATATACGTTAACAGCAGGCAATGATTTACTTTCGTCACCCTAGAGGTTAGCATGTTTATATATATATATATATATATATATATATATATATATATATATATATATATATATTAGCTATATATATATATATTAGGTACCTCCACGAGATCGCTAAAAAAGAGCATAGCATGATGAAAAAGATTGACGAAAAAATTTTATCGTCTAAATGTTTGTTATTATTAAGAGGAAAGGTCAAAAGTATTTTTGGGGTATTTTTTTCCATTTTTAATCGTTCCTAGCACGTCCGAAATTTTCGTTAAAAATCTATTTTTTTTTGAGTCAGCAAAATTGACCATTTTTTCCATTTTAAAAAAACCTGGAAATCTGACTTTGAAATTTTTTAAATATCAATTATCATTTTTCAAAACTTATTTTAAGAAAATCAGAAATTATAATGTTTATTTAAAATATTTTGAACCAAACTTAACTTAGCTTTTGTGTCAAAAGATGTAATTTGAAAATAAAACAAAGGAGGTCATAAACTTTCGCGTCTCTTGACATGTGATGAATGATATATTTACGAATTCCATGAGGCTAATTTGTTCCACGGAAGGAGAAAAGTGAAATAATTTACATTTACGTGAACAAATTATTTACCCCGTTATTTTTAACGAAAACTTTCAGCGGTCTAATTTTTTTTTTTTTTGTACTTAGCTTTCACCTTTACGTTTATGATGCTTTATGGGAAATATATTGTAAAGAAATTAAAATAAAACTGTTAAGAGTGACATTAAATTTCATATTTCTTAAGAAAGGTATCTAATTAATTTATAGGTACCTTTCTTATGAAATTTTATCAGAATTGTACATAAAATACTATAATTTTATGTACATTTATTACATTCTACTGTTATTTGTATTTGCATTCATTTTATTATTAATTTTGATATTTCATTTATGGAAAAATGTCGTAATGAGATTAATATAAAAAATAAGATCATATAAATTTCATAAGATGATACTGATACTTGTAGGTACCCTTCTCAGTTGAAATTGAAAAATCAAATTAACTTCTCCACACGTGTTTCGCAAAAGTAAAGGCCTTAACAGCGGAGAACAATGCTTAACTCAAATAACGCAACTTAATTATATTCTGGTTGGTCTTCCGTATTTTATAATTACAGCTCGATTATAAGCACAAAATTACATTTCTTAATTACTGGGGATCTTCTGATTAGTCAAAATGATACAATTTAAAAACGCGCTAAAAAAGATCTATCTCATAAGGACACTTATGAAAGCCGATGCGGCTTTTAACTAATTTTATAATATTTTAACAACTTAAATGTAAAATCTATTATAATTAATGAAATAACAAATAATTGTATTAAAAATTCATTTTTCATCGAAAAAAATTTTTTGCTTTCAGAAAATATTGTCCATATTCATAAAAACAACTAAAAGCAAATAAAAGCATTTGAAATTAAATAATATCTTTGTTTTATTGAGTTTTGTATGTTACAATTCAGAGCTGATTTTCAGGTACTGCGGATCCAATTAAAAACAAAAAAAAAACATGATTTGCATTCCTCAAAGCCCTGTGCTTTTAATTATTGTAATCACTAAAACCGATGCGATCGAATTTCTAGCGTTTTCATAAAATTAGTTATGGGGGGGTAATAAATATTTTTAAAAAATATTTCTACCATGATTTTCATAAAAAAACATATTTATAATAATTTCGATCATCTGTGAATAGTTTCCTGAAAGTTTCATTAACATCCGATAATTATTTCTATTTTTGCACGATTTTTCAAATTAAATGTGTCATACCAAAAAAAACATGCTAAAAATTGTCTATGTTATTTACTAGTTCCGCTGATACAAATAGAAACAAGGTTTTTTAATCAAAATTTAGAATGTTCTAAAAAGAAGGAAAATTTTTTAAAAATAATTAAAAAAAACTTTGGTCTTTCCTCTTAATAATAACATAAGCATTTAGACAATAAAATCCAGAAAGTTTGGCGTCTTTTTTCATCAAGCTATGCTCTTTTTTTTAGCGAGGAGGTACCTAACAAATATATATATATATATATATATATATATATATATTTTAAATGTGATTAGTTGTTTTATGAAAATACGTAATAGCAACGGAAGGCAAAAAACTTTTTAAATAACAATATTTAACAATGTCTTCTACCAAACTAAAAATTTTCAAGCGAAATTAAAATATATTTACTCATTACCATTAGAAATACCAAATATTTTGCTTGTTTTTTTCCGAGAGATAATTTTTAAATCTTAAAACCAGTCTCGATGTACTAAAACATAAAAGGTCTGTTAATTGAATGTTGACAAAAAATGGCATAAAACTGTCAACTTAATTCCAGAAAGATTTACTTTCGTCACCCTAGAGGAAGCATGTTTATTATATATATATATATATATATATATATATATATATATATATATATATATATATATATAAATATATAAAAATGTGATTGAATTTGATGTATACAATATGTATAACCAGATTTATGTCAAGTGTTGAGCAAGCATGAATTTCTTGATTTTCTTCATCAAATCTGTGACTCGTGATGTTTACACGACGCGGGTGTCAATCCGGGTAAAACTATCGTCACTACCTGGATTTAGAATTAAGAAAAAAATGACTTACATTTTTGCCTCCCACTTTCAAATTATGAAATTATAAAGTTTTGCGGCATGTAAATTTCATCGGGTGAAGTTGAAAAAAAGAAGATATGTTTTCAACACAAAAGAAGAATTAATTTGTTTTATTATATAGACACTTTTACAAAGGAAATATTCTAGAGAATTGAATCGAAATATTGAATGAACTTGAATAAATTTCAAATAATGTAATAATCAAAATTAGAAATGGCAGCTACTATCGAAAATGACCTCAGATCAGTTGTAAACTGGGGCAAGAATTGACTTGAACATTTTATCACCTCTAGAACGAAACCGCTAACTTTTAATCATCATAAAGAGCCATTTTTTCCTTACATCAGCATGGCTGATGGCAACTTACAGAAGAGCAACACATTGCGCCATCTTGATCTCACGTTTTCCACTGACATGAAGTAGTGATTATATTGAATCAAGGGCTAGATATGCCGATAGGAAAGTTGGTTCACTGTATCATGCCAGATATTTTTCTCATCAGAATCCATTTTGCACATTTATAAATCTACCATTCGTTCGTGCATTGAATAATGCTATCATATTTGGTGGGATGCGTTTTTAATATATCTCGAGATTCTTGACAAAATCCAAAGAATGGTCTGTAATTTTATCGGTCCTACCCTGGCATCTCGACTTCAGTCAGTTACTCACCGCCGTAACGTGGCTTCCCCCTGTCTTTTCAATAAATATTTTCATGGCAATTGTTTTAATGAGTCTTCCTCCTTGGTACCTCGACCGAATGAATTTAATCGTACTACTAGATTTTAGATCGTTTTACTGTCGAAATAGATATAACCATAAATTCTATTCTAATAGTTTCTTTATCTCGCACTTCTTGCCCATGAAACTCTCTTCTGGTTTCTTAATTCTCTGCCACGGAAAAAAGAAAAAATATCCACAAAAAGACTTGATGCATTTGTAAAACGAAAAATTCATTCTTCAAAATGTGAGAACAAATTGTCTAATAAAGAAACTAACACAGGTTTCATAAAGTACGTGAGATTGTACTTGTATACTTGATCTTGTCATGTCCTTGAATGTTCCCCCAGGATGTTCGTTCCTATCAACCGAGTATTTTTAGAGGCTCACAAAAACTAACCTTTTGAAATTGATTCGAATACTTTAACTGGCATAAAATGTTTTATTTGTTACTTTTTTAACATTAAAATTTTAATCTTGGTGTATTTTTGCGCTAATTCCTGAGCATTTTTTAATATATATCTCAAGTTGCATGTGTTTTTGTCATTCTAATTTAAGATTCCGTTGTGACTACATCGGCTAGTCCCACTCAGAGTTACTCATTTCATAACGTAATTTTATTTGATAATGTATTTACTACTTCTCAAATGTATTTCATAAGCATAAAGCAAATCTGAAGCTTCATTTGTGCCTTTTGCTTCTAGTCTGGTGCCAGATTAAGTTTAACAAATTTGCAAAATACATAGAGATTTGAAACTGGGATCTTTAAAAATACAGGAGCTATTTTCAGTTAAGTTTACTTCATTGAAATTAATTGAATGTAGCTCCCGTGATTACGCTTGAGTTTATTACGTAGTTTATTTTTTTCAATTTGGTATAGTTTCGTTTATTGAATCTAACATTTAAAAATGGAAGACCATAAGCAATATTTTCGGCGAATTTTTGTTTATTTTAAAAAAGGGAAAACGAGACACAAATGTCAAAAAAAAAAAATAAAAAATAAAAAAAAAATAAAAAAGATTTGTCCAGTTTATAGAGAATATATGAGAGAATCAGAATTGAAGATTCGTCGCTGAATGATATTTTACGATCGAGTTGACTAGTGGAGATTGAAAGTAAAAAGTCAAGGCATTACTTGATAATAACCAATGGTATGATGAATGGAAAACAGCGAGAATATTCAAAATACCCAAATCAAGTGTTGAAAACCCTTTATACCAGCTTGGTTATGTTAGCCGCTTGGATGTGTGACTTCCACATAAATTGATCGAACCAAAAAAAGACCGCCTACAACTTATTTAAATATTCTTTTTTTAATCAAATTGTGACTACCGATCAATCTGGGATGTACGTGTAGTGTAACTGATACCAACGCGGAAAGTGAAATAGCCGAGACGAATTCAAATTCCGATTTGTTTAAATCGCGTTTATACCCTTGAAAAAGGCATGAATGCATCTATCTTCAGTTATGGGTTAAATGGCAAGGTAGACATCTCTTGCCTTGAGTGGCAGCCAGTATAGTAGAAGGGCAAGTGAGAAAAAAGTTCTACGTCAGGTTATACATACCAACTGCTGCTATGGTAATTGCATATGTGGTGCATCAATGACCTTAAACGATTTACGGGACTTAACGACCACCAATGAAAAGTGGACAGTTTAAAACATGAGAGATCGTAGGTAAAGTGAAATGAATTACTACTAAATGTACCAAAGAAGGTCGTGATCCAAAAAAACTGATGTTGCGTATATGGTTAGATTGAAAGGAAATCCTCTTCTATGAGCTCCGCCCGGAGAGCCAAATGATTGATTTGAACAAGTACTTTTTCCAATTAGTTCAAGTGAAAGTAACAATTGGCAAAAAGTAGTCTCAATTATTTAAGTATAAGCGTAAATATTTCATAAAGATAATACAGATAGCGTGTTTCTTTGGTGCTCAGCTGTTTCCACTTAGCTGGGAAGCTTTCACTCATCAGACGTATTCATCAGATATTACACCTTTAGATTATTATATATTACAGAATTAAATTTCCAAGAAAGCACTTAGAAGAGTTCCTTGTTGAGAAACGAGTATACTATTCTGAAGTTGTTTTCAATATGGCGCGAAATAGGGCAACAAAGCGGTAAATATATCGCTCAATAAAGATTTCTTTAAAATTTGACTTAAAACGCTGAAGGAGCGTTTTTGCCTAACCCAGTATGTTTTCACGCTAGACGTTATTTACGGCTTTTAAGTGACAGCAACTAGACTCAAATCTTCTCACGATTTTAATTGATTTTCTTAATGCCGATATCTTGACAGTATCGATTTTTCTCCAGATTTCCAGTTCTTTCATTATACTAGACTTCTTGAGATTATGCGATACGCCTCAGTAATGATAAGCGCCCCTTCATATACCTTTTTTGTTTTGTTTTAAGGTTTTCTAGTAAAGTCTAGATAATTTCTTAGTTGTTCACTATGTTTTTTTTAATTTGATTTTGTGGTCTACAGGGACAGTGACATCTCCTACTGGCAAATTTTATTTTTCTTGAAAAAAATTGTTCGTGAATGTCACTGTTTCGCCAGAATTATTATTATTATTATTATTATTATTATTATTATTATTATTATTTTACACTTTGGTTTTTGGTGTATAATCATTTCTTTCCGGGCCCCGACTAGAGACCTAGGATCAGAAATGGCATCATGACATTTTCCACTCAGCAGTTTTGAAAAAAAAAAAAGAAAAAAAATCGCACATATAGATAAAGCCCTTCGTAAGGTGTGGGCCGTACTTATGAGTACATTTTTTTGTATTTCTTGGACTACTATGGACTACCATGGATTCCTTCAATGAGTCTATTGGAATATTTTCCAATCAATCCGAGGGCTCCAACTACAACTGGAATTGTTAATGTCCTCATGCGCAACATTTTTGAGATTTCGATCGCCGAGTATTCAAACCAATGGGACTTTCGCTGTAGATTAAGTAACAGCAAGTTTCCTTACGCCGAAACATTTCTGAATATCTAAGCTATAACATGACCGGCCCGGTTCGATCCGGGGTTTTTCCGACACTGTTCGGTACTGGCGCCGGTCAATTGTTGACCGCTTCGTTCCTTTATCTGCTCTGCCCACGTTGTATTCTTTGATCGCAGTGTAGTGATGATCAATATTCGTCCGTACTTAAGTGCTGAATCGAGTTGACAGAACCGTGCTATGAAAAAGGATAAGAATGCTTCCGCCGGTGAAAATACAAATATCATAACAAATAACGAAGAAGGCCGCTGGGTTAATTTTTAATTGGTTTATATAATCGTTGATACAACAGATTTAACACTTAATTAACTCTCTATCGTGACACTGTATCTCTTGCTTCTAGAACTTGGAGCGGGATAAACATTCACACGAGATGTTGGGTCAGGAGTTTTCGGCGGCAGGTCACGTGGGGTTCAGCAGCTGCTGCGTCCGCTGGTGATACGTCTCAGCTTTTACCAACAACCGCTACAAGTAAGCGTTCGATTTATATGCATCTCACCCAACACTTACCGCCCC
This sequence comes from Acanthosepion pharaonis, assembly GCA_903632075.3. NCBI lineage: Eukaryota > Metazoa > Mollusca > Cephalopoda > Sepiida > Sepiidae > Acanthosepion > Acanthosepion pharaonis. The sequence continues at coordinate 879,670 of CAHIKZ030000019.1, forward strand.
TCAATGCTCATTACATATTCATCAATTAGTTATTTTCTCCAACCGTGGAGAAATGATACCAATCCTCAGACAAAGCCGTCAGCTATTACAAAACAATAAATATTGTCCTCACATTCCTTGACAATTGGCTGTTTTATCAAAAACAATTTTTTTTCGTCAATAAGCGTGTGTTTAAAAATTTATTTCAAATCGGCAAAAAAATTTTCTTTCGTTTGTCGAATTCCAATGAATTCTCTCTGTCAATTTCCAAATACCACCCAAATAATTTCCTGCCCATGTTTACAAAAATCGACTTTGCGAATTCTTTTAGTTTTACCCACTCTCCGGCCGCCAATGACCTTTAAATACCAAAACAGTCAACTCTTTCACGAAATTATTTCAAACGGAAAGAATTTTTCAGACTGTTTTACATTCCGGCTTTCGTATTCCTAACAATTCTTATTTGCTTCCTTCAGTTTATATTTTCAACATTCCAATTCAATATGGACTTAACATTCCATCCGGCGTTTCTGTTTATCAGAAAGTGAAAAAAAATTCTCTTTTCTAGCTTTGCTTCATATTTCAACTCATTTTTTCACTTTAGCGTTTTCTTTTTAACATTTTCAATCCTTCCAATTCTCCAATTTTAAACGGGGCTTTCACATGAATCCATTTATTCCTAATTTCATACTACAAGTGTCACAACAGTGTTACAAGCTGTTTTTTTTTTTAACTGTGTCGATGTCTAGATAGTCTCAACTCGTCCTCTAACTCATCCAATTTTTTCGAGATTTTTTCCCATTGCTCCGATAACGACTGGTATTTTCATGTTCTGTAATTTCCTCAGCTCTCTGACAAAGTCAAAATACTTATATATATTTTTTCACTTTATTTCAGATTTACGCTGCGGCCCGCCGGAACAGCGAAATTCACGTTCTGATATGATTTCTTCTTGTTTACTATTAACAAAAATTCAACATTCTGGTTTAGATTCGGTGATCCATTTAAATCGCACAGTTCCAAAGAATTGTGTCACATTCTCTAAGGTAGATTTTTATTATTATTATTATTATTATTATTATTATTATTATTTTCACACTTACATTGCAAGTACGATTCAGTAATAGTGGTCACAACTCCAGCAGTATTCAGTTAAAAGCATTATACAATTCGCCGTACCACATCACTTGAAAAAAAAAAAAACTTACCTGAGATGAAAGTGTACTGGCACAGTACACATCCAAGGTTTTCTCACTCCTTGAAGGAACGACTCCTCGATTGACCATGTCTTCGAGGGATTTTGTCGTACTCACCACACTTGGCTAATTGTGGCTTGATGCGACTATTTAACCCACAGTTGAAGGTTGTCTTTCTCAAGGTCAAAAAGAGCCAGTCTGTCCTGCTATGTATCCATAGCTAATGGGGAAAGCAGAGTTGAGCTGAAGTGTGCTAGAAAGAGAAAAATGGAAGAAACTACTTAATGATGTTCGAGTTGGTTCGAAATTAAGAAGAAAAGAGATTATTTTTATCCATTTTTCTTGCAACATTTTGCTTTGCTGGTGTCTGTACTAAAATGAGTCATTCATACTTAATAAGAAAAAATGGAGTGATTATCTACAAATGCCCAAGGATACTTTTGATTTTTTTTTATCAGTTTTCCTGAGATAAGATATTCACATTTGATATTTTGAATAACGTGAGATCATCACTTCTTTGTATTTCATGAATGGTGAGACGGCATTGATAACAATGCGTAGTTTCCCGACGTTCTTTACATCTGATCTCTCTCAAAGAAGAATAAACTCCATCTAATTCCTGTTTTTCTTTTTTATATTTTCATCATACCTGTTTTTGATAGAAAAAATTTACCTCTTGAAAAATTGGAAACATAATTAAGTGACGTTCATGAAAATTGGGCTCCCGAGGTGTGGGATGAGAATTCAACTGTTGTTTGAAGAATTCCGATTTTTTTTAGCTGTTTAATCGAGCGATAAAACATTATATCGACCGCGAGTGTGACAATAAAAAGCAACAATAATAAGATGGAGTAAACCTACTGAGAAAATAATAATAATGAGAATGTTTCATCTGAATAATTTAAAAAATGAACGGAAAAATGCATTCATATACACATGTTGTATCTCAGCTGATGTTACCAGCACTAGAAATTGAGTCACACACACACACATACACACACACAGACATATATATATATATATATATATATATATATATATATATATATATATATATATATATATATATATATATGTGCGTGTGTGTGTTAATCAATTGGCCTCAAGCAAGAGAAAATGCCACTAAGAAGCAAGTGGCTGTTGAGAGTGAAAGAGAATAAAAAAGATTTTAGAAGGACCGGAAATCCGATCCTAAACAGTCTACAAGGAATAAACCTATACTCCTGTTCAAAAGACCGGGAAGAATCATGAACCGGACACACACACACACACACACACACACACACACACACACACACACACACATATATATATATATATATATATATATATATATGTACATATATATACAATCGGAATTAAGATACCATTATGTAAATGATCTTTTTCACCTTATAAAATTAAATTTACAGGATTTTTCAAACAGTCAATGGATGATAAATAGATAATGATCATGTTCGAATCAGATTTAATATTTAATATTTTATATTGTGTTAATAGGGTTCACTTGGATTATATACCAACGGATTACTACATAAATATATATATATATATATATATATATATATATATATATATATATATATTCAAGGGTATTTTAATGTTGTAAATATACTTTTCTATTGTAGGTAATATCAGCTTTTGTTATTTTAAGTCACCCATACTTCAGTTGCCCCGTGAGAGATTCGTAAATTTTCAGCAGGCTTTCATCACATTTGAAGAAAGAAAGCTAAAACAGCGTAATATATTTTATAGAAGCCACTTTCTGTTGCTTTGTAAAGCACACACGCACACGTAAATAAGTAGACAGATAGAGTGACAGAGGGATATATATTTATAGAGAGAGGGGGAGAGAGATAGATAAAGAGAGATTATTAGCAATGTCAAAAGCCTCCTTTTAATCAAATTTTTTAATTGTTGAAAGAACCTGGGATTATAGACGAAAAAAAATCTGATAATGTTAAACGGATCTGTTCGCTACTTTTAAACTTTTTACCATGAATAAAGTGAACCAGTCATCTGATTAATTGACAGAGTTAAGAGTATGCGATTAAATAGAGATTTTATCTTCTAAACTTATTTTACTAAGTGTTGGCTTGCATTTCCATTTTGAAGGATGATGCACTTCCTGTCGAGTAAAGCGTATTCTGCGTAAATTTTTCTTCTTAGATCTAATGGTTGTCTTTTCTCATCCTAAGTGTTCCTAATAGACGACACTTACTATATACCAGCTACTGCCCATAAAAGTTTTACAAGGATCCATCTTTAGTTTCGTTGTTAACTGGGACAAGAACTAACTTGTGAATTTTAACGCCTCCAAAATGAATATCTTTTCGCCATCCAAAAGAACTATTTTGCCTTACATCAGCATTGCTGACGCTTACCTCTCGGAAAGCATCTCGTTGTGCCTTCTTGGTCTTACGAATACATTTTCAACTGTCATGAAGTGAAATGTTTATATTGAATCATTTGGTAGCTCTGCTACTAGAAAAAGTTGGTTCACTGTATCGTGCCAGAAATTTTTTTCTCGCCAGAATCTATCTTGCACATTTATAAATATACCCTTCCTTCGTGCATCGGATATTGCTGCTACATCTCGTCTGGCGCGACTGCTATATATCTTGAGATTCTTCACAGAAAGCAAATGGTCTGTAATGTCGGTCCTAACCTGGAACATTGACATCAGTCACTTTCTATCGTCAGGTTGTGGCTTCCCTCTATCGTTTCTATAAATATTTTCATGGCAATTGTTCTAATGAGTTTTTTTTTCTTTCTTGGTATATCGACTGCATGAATTAAACCGGGCTACTAGATTTACAACTAGGTTTCATCGTTTGACTGTCGAAATAGCTAGATGTAACCGTAAGTTCGATTCCAATGATCAATTTTCTCGCACCTATACCCTGTGGAATTCTCTTCTGGTTTCCTGCTTTTCTGTCACCTACAATCTTCAAAAATTTAAACGCAACATCAATCATCTTCCTGAATCCGGTTCTGTTACTTTTCTTTTCTCCTCACTAACGTCTTCTCATTTTCTTCCTATCAGTAAACTCTTATTTTATGTCTTCATTGGCATTAACACCTGCTTGGGGTGAAATTATTAAAAACAAAGGTGCTGTAATATTTTTTATATCCAGAATTCGAGAATATTTTAACAAATAATCTAAAGAATTAGTTCCATAGTAAGTTGAGTTTTTGTAATCATTAATAATAATGATTATTATGTCTTGGATATTTTAATATCTGTTATATTTCCACTTCAAAACTGTAAGATTCTTTTTCCAACACCCTAAAACATATTGCCAGTACACACGCTAAAAACAAACTAACACACATATATATTTACATATACACACACAAAAACACACACGTGTATATATATATATATATATATATATATATATATATATATATATATATATATATATATATATATATATATATATATACATATATATATATATATATATATATATATATATATATATATATATATATATATATATATATATATACATATATATATATATATATATATATATATATATATATATATATATATATATATATATATATATATATACATATATATATATATATACATATATATATATATATATATATATATATATATATATATATATATATATATATATATATATGTATATATATATATATATATATATATATATATATATATATATATATATATATATATATATATATATATATATATATATATATATATATATATATATATATATATATATATATATATATATATATATATATATATATATATTCAGATAGAAAAGAACAGGTTAAAATCATTTTGTTTCAGCCCCACTGTTTTCCCATCTGAGCAATGGTGAGAGAAAATCATTCAGGCCTTCAGTAATGGTGCCAACACTTATACTTAGGCTTCCATCTTCAAAGTCCATTTAATAGCCATTGGTAAATAAGCTTAAAAAAGCGGGAACAGTAGAGAAGAAAACTGGATCAGGACGTCACAGCAGCAAGAGGGATCATCATTTCAACTTAGAGCTAAAGAGATCAATTAGAAAAGATCCAACTCAATCCTTCAGTCGTTTGACACGCGAGAGAGGAATTTCGTCTACGACAGTCCAAAGAACAGTGAAAAAGACTTGAAAATTAAATTGTACGTGAAACGCGTGAGGCACCTTGTTACTCCAGGGCAGAAAGTTACAAGGTTAGAGAGGGCGAATGATTATCTTGAATAAGTTGGAAAATGATCCATCTTTCATGAGCTTCCGATCCTTAGTTCCGATTAATTAATGATGAAGATGTAATGTTTGTTTATGATCAATTTCATCATGATTCTTCTGTTAAGCTTGGAGAGTAATTATACATTCTTATTGCGCAAAGTACACTCTAATAGTGTTATAAAAAGCTGGGAGATTTCCAATAAGATATCTTTAAAGCTTAATATAACAATTTGGACAATTTTGCAGTTACACAATTTGGACAATTATGGTGTTACACCCGGAATATGCGCGTGGTAACATCGAGCAAAATAAATGACAGTGTTTTAAAGTTGCAGGGTCGTCATGATAAAATTTTGTCCTTAAATTTTTCCAGTTATGTTTTGATAATGTTTTCGGGAAATGAGCGAAACATCAGCAAGGAAATAGATATTTTTAACATCCAACTGATTTTCACGCACACAAATACACACACACACACACACACACACACACACACATATATATATATATATATATATATATATATATATATATATATATATATATATATATATAGGTATATTGTCACGTTATTTTGAATTATTACTGATTGGACATCATAGGTTATGTAAAATGTTCCCCCCTCCTGAGGGAGTTTGGTTGTTTTTTGAACTCTAAAAACCCATTATTTTGCAATCAACACCATCACTTGCTAAGACATCAGCACTGTTGAAACAAAATTGCAAATATTGTAGTGATGTTATAACGTGCGTATATATATTTTTGAATATATATATATATATATATATATATATATATATATATATTAAAAATGCTGTATTTATGAGGAAGAGTGCTCAGTGTTGGGGAGTATAACGTTTATAAATACAAACAGTGTAAATGTAGAAATTAACACTGCATAATGATTTCCAGGTTCACACTTTAAGCGATCAACAGACCATCATGTATAAACCCTCTATACAGGGTGGTTCGAAAGTCTTATCACCCCTACATAATATAATTTTCTATTTCAGATGTCTGACACGAGCTCCTACAGTTTTGAAGAGAGGTAAGGGCTGACAAGACTTTCAGACCACCCTGTTCATTGTACCACAAAAACGAATGTGATATTTGTGCTAAATTTTCACTGTAGAAAAGATATTCCCTGATATTAATCATAAATATAACATACCTTAAAACCATATATATATATATATATATATATATATATATATATATATATATATATAGATAGATAGATAGATAGATAGATAAAGTAAGTAAGTAATGCTGTTTGTGGTAAAACGAAGACAAAATGAGAAATAAATTCCTATACAAGTCAAAGAAAGGATATTTAAAACGGTCATTTAAGAAAATAGCTATAAAAATGTCAAAGCCTTTAATTTCCATTTGAGCAAAGTAAAAACTTTTGTTTCAGAATAAATAATGTGTCAAACAATACAGTTTCTGTGCAACGCAGCAAATTTATTGTCAAACGCAAAACTAAACTTGAATTGTTGTTGCCAATCAATCAGTCACTCCAAAAGAATTGCAGATATTGGTGGCTGAGATTGGAGTTTGTCGTCATAAAAGAAAAATGTTCAGAGGATTGCACAAAACGGGTTTGTAAATCATAGTGGCTCAAAAAGCATTACTCAAAGATTAGTCATTCAAGTATTACTAATTTTTGCCTGAGCACACATTGGAAACATGTATAGATGATTTAAACATACATGAACATATCTTAATTTTATTTTAGAAAAGAAACAGTTTTTCTATCTTACTTCACATCTTCCATTTCTGGACATTCTAAAAGGCAAAAAAAAACATTTCATTTTAAATGTTCCAAGTTTGAAATCATAGTTTTAAATATAAGTGAAAAGTTCTAATGACTCGAGGTTCTTTGAAAAAAATCTCCAAGTTTAGTTTAATTTGTCTCAAAGACAAACATTGCCAGATTCGTCTACTTTTTGAAAGATCTGCGCTACGACCTTTTAAATTTTGCAATACATTTCTTTTGTGTTTACTTTTTAAAATAATCTTGCCTAATATGAAGAAATTCAACATTTAATAATTCTGGGTTTTCAAATGGCAACTCAGTATAAAGTTATAATAGTGGGGTACTCACAAGAAACGAACTTGCAAAACAGTAATAATAGTTTTAGACTCTCACCAATCATTACCCCAGGGAGAGGCACACGAATGTAGTTCTTTAGAAAGTGTAATCTTTTTTCCGTACTAGAGAAGATCATATTTCTTATAAGAGATGTTATTAGTGCATTTTATTGGGTTTGAAAAAGTTCTTTACATTCTCATATAATCACTCACATGGCAAGACCTTGCAAAGCTTTGCTTAACTTCGGTAATTAAGAGGAGTGTCTGATTCAGGTATGAGGCTATAAATTAAAATAAAAAAGCTCTCATTTCTTGCATTTATTTGCATATAACTCTTTAAAATACAGATTTTCAAGTTTTTAATAGATAGATATAGATTTGCAAGAGTTTAATATATAGAATGACATGTTTTTAAAAAACAGATGTGCAAGTTCTTAATATATGTGGAAACCAAATATACGATAGGTTAACGATTTATTACCTTAGTAAGGTACAAGGCTACAAATGTGAAGCACCGGGTATTGTTCGCTTACAAGAGTACTAACGATCAGCTAACCCTGACTTCAATAGAAAATACTCTAATCTGTAATGTTATTGGTCCTGACCTTGCATCTCGACGTCAGTCACTTTCCACCGCCGTGACGTGGCTTCCCTCGTCTTTTCTATAAATATTTTCATGGCAGTTGTTCTAATGAGGTCTCTTCCTTGTTTCTTCGACTGCATGAATTTAAGCGTAATACTCGATTGGCAAATAGGTCTCATCGTTTTACTGTTAAAATAGCTAGATGTAATCGTAAGTTCTATTCTTTTCTCGCACTTCTCACCTATTGAAATTTATTCCGACTTCTTGCTTTCCTGCCACCTACAACCGTAAAAAAATTAAATGCAACGTCCATCGCCATCTATCTTCTGTCTTCCGGAAACTGTTTTTATCGCCGTTTCTCTTGACTAATTTTTTCTCATTCTTTTTCACTCCCATTCTTAGTGGCATTATCACTTTGCTTGGGATAAAATTATATATATATATATATATATATATATATATATATATATATATATATATATATAAAAACAACAACAACAACAAAAAAAATAAATAAATAAACATAATCAACTTATTTAGTCTACATATGTGGAGTATCCAGTATATTTTAATTTCGGGACGAATTGCTAATCACCAATCTACAGCGAGTCGTCTATTTACATTATAAAAATAAATTATCAACGTCTTTTTTCAACTGAGTTGATCGTTTACTATTAAAAGACAAACAAATTCAATGTTTTTCTCATATATTTACTACATGAAAGAAATGTAAATATTTCCATTACATTTAACAAGGTAACGCTCATCATTTTGTCCCTTACAACATTACATTGCCTTTTCTTTTTTTTCGACAACCCCAAAGAGTCTTTATAGGGCCGGTGCAAGGGTCTCCTACACCATACCCTGAATCTATGATAAGGGGCTTCCACTCTATTACATCTCAATTTTCATAAGGTGGTATTCATATAAAATACAAATTTTATTGTAACCTGTGTACAATAATAGATCACATGCAATATAAGTGAACAATTCAACTAAAAAAATTGAAAATAAATACAATGTATCTAAATACAAATTAGAAACATACCATAATAGATCATTCCATCTTAAATAAATGAACAATGTTTTGCGGAAATTTTTAACATGATCTTGAGATCTATTTTGTTAAATGTTGAATAACATCATGGATAAAAATAGTGAATTTTATATAGTGCTTTTTCGAGACTTAGCATGAACAAAATAAATTTATAGATTTGGACGAAAAAAAAGATCCCAGAATGACGTCAAAATCCGCAAAATTTTTTCATCCTTTAATTGACTAGCTGTGCTTAGTTTAATTTTGATGCCATCACGAGGGTGATAAAGCACTGCTTCCAATCAGGCTTCACCTACCTGGTTGGTCGGGAATAGTATGCGCCGGTACTGAGTCTTTGTCCGAGATCCATAATTCACCCCATTTCTGCTATTCTACCCTCGGATATCAAATGACACGAATGATAAAGAACATTTTTTCACTTGAGGTGCCATTAAAAAGTAGCCAGGCATAAAATACCGCTGTTCTTGTCTAATATAAGTTTCGAGTGTGAATATAATTCTCTTCTTTCTACTTTGCTTTGTTCTTGGTGTTTGTGGAGGGGAATGATGATGGGAAAGCAAGGGACCGGTAAACCTCATCGCAAATAAACCTTACAATGCGTGTGAAGCCCTAAAATATAAGGCTAAATTGATACAGAAACCGTATTTGAAACTTACTAAGCTCGCCGCCTCACCAAACCTTATAAGGAGTAGAATATGATATATATATATATATATATATATATATATATATATATGACGTCACACATTATGAAAATGAACAAAGTCCGACAATTATTTTTAAGTAAATGCTCTGTTTATAATAAACAATATTAAACAACATTTACCGGCCTGAATGTCCGAGAAATTTACTTAAATATTTGTATCTATAAAATAATGTATAAGCATAAAAATGTCTTAAAATAATTGTCGGACTTTGTCCATTTTCATAATGTGTGACGTCATTTGTTTACATTTGATACGCCATGAGCAGATATGAATGTACGTGAGAGATTCATGGAAGATTAAAGTTTAAATACAGTAAATTCGACCTTGCTAACCGAGCGCTCCTCTCTGGCCAAATCGGTAAAGACACGTCAAGCTTAATGACGGTTCCGTATAGGATACAGGTTCGAATCCTGTCGAAGTGAATATTTCTCGGACATTCAGACCGGTAAATGTTGTTTAATACTGTTTATTATAAACAGAGCATTTACTTAAATATTTGTATCTATAAAATAATGTATAATGTAAAATGTCTTACTATATATATGTGTGTGTGTGTGTGTGTGTGTGTGTGTGTGTGTGTGTGTGTGTGTGTGAAAGAAATTATTAAGAGCACTTGAAATAATCATAATTAAGTAATTCATACAGGATAATACTCAAAAGAATGCAGAAAGCACAGAAGTTGTCGATTCGTCCTATATTTGGGACTCATTAGCAATGCGCATACACTACCGAGAATTGAACTCGGGCCGTTATGATAAGCGTCATACCAACTGTACCAACGATCCTAATTAGACTCGATATAGCGCCGCTCTTAACTCATCCGAGTTTCCCTAACCCAAAGGACTATGCCCCCACGAGTCACGTCTTCTATCACCAAGCCTCTCCATCCAGAGCATTAGAAGGCATTTCAAGCAAGGATATACAAGTGAAAGAAATCCTCCTAATAATTTATTTCACTTGTATATCATTGAGTTCAACCTCAAGCGGCGATAGTCGGTTTCATGCTTAAGTACAATCTTCAGGCCAAGGTAACGATTTTTCCATTAACCCATAATTATAGAAAACCTTAAAGCTATATTTTTTTTTATATATATATATATATATATATATATATATATATATATATATATATAAGACGACTGACAAGTTATTGCGATTAAGCACTTTATTTACTTTTTATTGTGTTTGTTGAAATATTTTCTTTTCTAGATACAAAGCGTGTAAAAAAACTGTTCAAATGTTCTGCATTTCCGAGCGCTTTCAGCTATATCTTTAGCCATTATCAAGGATAATTTTATGTTTACGTTTTAACTGAATGTATGGGTTGTGTGTATATAGCTAGAGTTATAGGGATGTTGTGTTTTCCAAACACGGTCAGTATATCAGCGAAACAATACTGTCTGCGAATGGTATATATATATATATATATATATATATATATATGTGTGTGTGTGTGTGTGTGTGTGTGTGTGTGTGTGTGTGTGTGTGTGTGTGTGTGTACTGAGGTACTAAAAGTAAAGTTATGGGATATGTACCTAGTACTGTGCCGAACCCTCTCGGCCGCTTACATGCAGCAATTTTATGTGTCACTCATTCCACTAATGGTTGGAATCTCTGTGGAGAGATGTTCATCTATACTCTCTTCAGCGTCTGGATATTTGTAGGTGCAGTATCTAACCTGCGAATAGAACTCTCCAACACGTTCCATAAATGCTGGATTGGGATCATGTTACGCGAATGTGATAGCCATACCATTCTTTGAAATACTCCAAAATGCTCCTCAAACCAATTCTGGGCAATTTGGGTCCGATGAAGCGGTTCTGGAATCACCTATCTTTATTGGGGTTGATGAAAATTAGGAAGCAGTCTAATGTGACTATCACCCGTCAACGACGTTTTTCAACGGACCAGCGGGCCCAATCTATGCCATGTGAGCACACGTCACGCTATTATGGAACCGCCACCAGCCTGAACGGCGTCTTAATGACAACTGGAGTTCATAACATTATGGCGTCTGCGCGTTACCAGAACTCTACTGTCGACCCAAAATAACTGGAATCGGGACTCGTCGGGCAACCTCACATGTTGCAATACATCCAGGGTCCGAGTAGAGATGTATCTGGTGACGTGTTAACAGGGCCACCACGGTGAGTCTTCCGCTCCCATGTCCTATTTAACCTTAAAATGATCATCTGACATGCTGAATATGGAGAGTACTAGCTAGATCATTAATTGGTCGGCAACTACACTGTCTACGGTGGATAGCATTCAGGTATTCCTGGTACGCACGTTTCACAGTAGATCGAGGGATGATAATGTCTAGACAGCTTCAGAAATGGAATGCTCCATCCGTTTGGTACTCTCTATTATATCACATTCGAATTCTGATGTCATGTTGCCTTGCCATGTGTAGCCTAGTCGATGTTCCAAACGACCCTGCAGATATCAAAACACATAATGTGAAAGTTTTCAGGATCTCAAGGTACGGTAGCGCCCCGTACCATTACTTTTACATATTATTACCTTTGGCTTTTTGGCACGTCAATGTCTATATACTTACGGGAATAGAGAGAATTTTAAAAAGATTGAGAGAATTAGAAATCCAAGTAAGAATTCCAACCATCCAGACAACAGCATTACTAACATCAGTTGCAATACTGAGCAGTCTTGCGGTTACCTGATCACAAATATAAACCACGAAATAATACTAGTGTGAAATGTCAACTATTAAATAATAATAATAATAACAATGCAAATTAACTGAAAAAAACACTCGACAAAATATTAGGTCGCCATATATGACGCACTTTATAGGAAATAAATAAAACTCTTCTGAAATGTCAAATAACTAATTTATTTAGTTGAAATAGGAACCATGTTGATGAATAACTGTTCCCCAATGTAGTTTTAAATTCTTGATCCCATCTATAAAAACATCTCATCCTTTGATATGATAAACAATTCAAATGCTTCGATTACCTTTTCCTTATTGGAGAATGAGTTATTGCGTATGAAAAGCTCAAATACGTAATTAAGTGATACTCAGTAGGAGATATATCAGGTGAATATGAAGGATGAGGCAAAATTTCATAATTCAGGCTATGAAGCTTTTGGAGAGTTGATTGAGAAACATGCGGCCATGCCTTTTAGTGCAGCAAAATTGGGCCATCCCTATTCACGAGTCTAGGATGTTTCTTTTTCAATTTTTCATGCATACACTCAATTTATCCACATTAAGCAAGAATGAATAATGAATAACCCCTTTGAAAAGCCACCATAAAGTAACCATTAACTTTTTAGGGTGTAGTGAATGTTTTGGGTATTGTTTTGGCGATTCACTTGCATGTAACCGCTGGCCTACTCTCTTACTGTTATCAAAGAGTATCCATTTCTCATCGTATGTAATGATTCGATGCAAAAATGGTTTTCCCAGTTTGTACTCATACAGTAAGATTACCCGACATTGTAATCATTTTCATTTGGCTTATGAATAACAATAAATTGAAAGAAAAATTATGTGGAAAGGAAAAGAATCAGGAATAAGTCAAGATTTTTTATATACTCAGGAGGTTACTTCGTTAGACGACCGGATCAACAACCAACCAAAAACTACGTCATTTCCTGTGTGACAACCGAATTCTCTAGAAATCGTACGAAGAAACTGGATTCAACAACGAAAAATAAAAAAGAAGATATCAGAAAAAAAATAGAATCTGTCCTGGACAATAGAAAATGTATGATTTTGAAATTTTGAAATTCAACCAGTTCACACGATCCAGACGAGGAAACCAGATCTTGTAATCAATAGACACACGTATCTGCTACATAGAGAATGTAGCCGTTCCAGTTGATTACATGATGCAACAGAAAAAGAATGACCTTGCGAAAAAACAAAAAATGTGGAATATATATCTATACACTAGTTTACCCATACTGTCAAAAATTAAACGCAAGGTTGAAGTACTTTTGTAATTGCATTGTGACTATACACTATCAAAAACTTTATGTTGCTCTTATTAGACTTTGAATATTGAACTAAAAGTTAAATAAATAAAGATAATAATAGATTCTCTGGCTTGTACTTAATCTATAAAAGAAAAAAATTGAAGCAAATGAAACTAATTTTTGTAATCATGTAAGAGAGGATAATGAAAAGTTCTTAGATGGCTCATTTTTCCAAAGCAGTACTCCAATGACAAAGCATTACTGGAGTGCTTGGAATTGCCATAAATATTTTTCTAAACTAGAGAAGTATGAAAAACTATACAAACAAAAACTATTCAGATAATAGCATTATTGAAATTGAATTGATTACTGAAAAGAGTAGTAAGTTACTAAAGAGATCTGCAAGAAAGCACATTTTTTATGGGAATAATAATAATAATAATAATAATAATAATAATAGTAATTTCAGCGAAGGAGATGAAATGCAGTATACTCAAATGAGGGAGAATGTAAGAAAACAGACGTGTGCATTTGGTGCTAAATATGGACTTGAATTTACAAAACAGAATATTAGCCCAAAATACTTTGGCTGTTGCTGTGGTACAATACAGTTTCAACATTCTTAACTGGACCATAGTTGGCATTAAGTGAATGGATATGGTAAACGCAGGGGCAAAACACCGGGATTAGATGGTCTTCCTTACGAACTGTACTTGATCAGTCGCCCTTTCTTGTTCACTTGCTGGAACTGATTTACAATAACTGGATGAAACAGGGGGTCTATACCTCAAAGTTTCACCATGGGTGTGATCAAGTTACTACAAAAAATAAGAACGGTAGAGATGGGATAGAATAGGTAACATTCGGCCTTTGACGACGGTAAATACAGAGTTGAAAGAGTGAGTTATAACAGATTCATATTATTTCAAGACTATTTGTGCGAAAGCAAGCGAAATCGTTTCGGTTAGAATTTGAAATCGACATACCAATACCACATTTTGCGCCGATGTGCATACATTCCAGGAATCTTATAACACATCACGTATATTTTATATATAAAGTGAGATAACTAAAGGGATCTCCCCTATACTGACGACGTCAAGTGGCAATGTCTTTGTTATTTCAATAGCGAATGAATAAAGCAAACAAAAGTAATCCCTGAAATCTAAAAAAGGCACAAAACAGAAATAAAGACTAATTGAAATATATCATTGTATGGATACGCAAAGGTGTAAACTATAATATTTAGAGAAAATATATTTAAAGACTCACATAGGAAACCCTTCAAATAATAATAATAGAGACTTAAAATTTTAGACGACTTGGGGAAATTAATAATATAATGATATAATAACAGTAGTATCAATTTCACTATTATTACTATAACCAACAGCAGTATGATTGTTGATGACATTAACTCACCAGTAAACACTTTAGGTACAAAAGATACAAAAAAAAATGGTATGAATCCAAACCATAAACAGACAATAGAAAAGCTAAAATAGTTTTAGACTTTGAGATTCAAACAAATCATTCATTCAGGCCAAGGACGAAATTAAATTATTGAGAATAAAGAAAGCAAAGGGTTCTAAATAGTGGATGTTAGGTAGACTATAGAGAGACATATTAGAAGAATTAAAAAATACATTTTTCTTACTACTGTTCACCCAATACAAGACCTAAGTTCCACTCAATGTAGAGGATTGCTAAATGGGGATGTTATAAGGACACACAGGGATAGAGCAAGGGTTGCATATTATGAGGATATGTAGGATAGATACCTGTTGACCTTCGATTTAAAGAGGTTAAAATTGTAGTGATCAAAGAAGCATACTCTCAAGAGTCCGTTCCACATTACAACTTACTCCTTACAAATGGAATACGAAGGGAATGAGGATGTTGACTCAGTGTACACGGCATGGGGGGGGGCTGAACTGATTGGTTGGTTGTTTTTGTTAAGCGGCATATCAACCTCTATGGGTTATTTAATACCAAAATCTAAATATTTTTCTACACAATTTATTTTTATTTTCGGAGATAATAATAGTTTAGTGGTACAAGTCTTATCAATTAACTCGTAGCTGTTGGAGAAGAGGTGAATTCATATCCCTTTGCCAAGAATATTTGCGTGAAAGAGAATATAACGAACCCGAATGGAATTGGAACTCGGCTCTCTGATTAATAATTCAGAGTCATTATCCATTACATAACCCACACATTCAAACTTACAGCCCCTAGTATACCGAAGCGGTCACCCATACTGACCAGTGATCGCACGGGAACCGGGGTTTCAACATGATGTGGCCGGAGTCTGGACTTGTGGAACCAAAGAATGTTTTGAGGGGTCCTCCCCTTTTTACAAAAATGGACTCACCCAGTATATACATATACTACTGCTACGTGAAGACCCGAGAGACAAGACGAGAGCAACAGAGAGAGTAAGGTAACAGACAGAACGAACGTAGCGATCAAGAGTCACAGAGAGCGAGCACAAGTAAAAAGTCATACAGAAATACTTCAATACCAAGGACTGTATATATATATTTTGCTACTAACCCGTATTCCTGGAACTACTAACCTGCATTACCAGTTTGTATTATTACGTTAATATATTATTTTTCCTATATTCATTCTTGGTGTTTGTTATTTATTGATACCGGATTTTATCCCGGAATCCACAACAGAATGTAGTTCGCCCGAACATCTGCCATGAAAATAGAGATGGAGTAGCGAGAGGCTGGCAACGTTTCGTCTGTTGGAAAGGGGCGAAAAACAATCTATCACCCAAAAGGCCGCGCAACACTTCTGAACTTAGTCGAGGTTAAAAAGTGAAGGTTGGGCCAGATGTGACATCAATACTCAATATCAAGCTTTTATTGAGAAGAGTAGTCAGGTACTTTCTGAAGGTGTATAGGGAGCCGACCATGTTTCTAATGTCTTTGACGATGAATCGTACATAACATCAAAATAGTACCTGAAAGCGACGTATACGGAAGGTGTTGAAAATGAATACGGAGGCATTAAAATGAAGGTATGCCTAAAGCACTGCGAAAAGTTCCCAAAGAGATTGGATGTCACCTAAAGAGAACAGATGAAGAAATGAGATGACTCAAACTAGTCTGTTGAAGTCAGCCAGAATACCTAGGAAGAAGCCGAGATTTGACGAACGTTGATACCAACTGGTTCGTATGACGTCACGATACAATACACTAATAATAACTAGAATAATGCATGTTGAAGTCAGGCAAAAAAAAATATACTGTTTCAAGTATCGGATGACATTATACCAAGCGTAGCTTATTCTGGTACATGGTCACACTAGTGGGTCATTCATACTGAGCGAATTCGTTACTTTAGCTAAAGGTCTCACATATTAACGTGTTAACCATCGGTTTAATTCTCTTTCTGGTTTACTCTATTGTCTACTAGAACAGTGAAATCCATTGTCTGATATGTTTTCTTTTTTGTTTACTATCATCAGATTCGCTCTTCTAGGCTGGACTAGATGATCCGTATGGATCTCAAATCTCTGAAGGCCAGGGGCGAGGAAAGAGTTGGAAGAACCGCAAGTTTTTATGTGACCCATTCTCTAGAGCAGTTTATGGTCGGTGCATATACGATTAGTATGCGTCATCAAAATGCAGTCGCTTGCACAATTCCCGGTTGATCATCTTTCCCACCCAGTCATGTCTATACTTATAGTCTTACTGGACCAACTAGCTACATTTGAAGATAATGTGCTTGATTGTCTCATCTTTATTTGAACACAGTCTACATTTGCTGTATTTCTGTTTCCCATTTATCTTAACTTTTATATAGATGCTTCTTAGGGTGTTGTTTTCTGTCGCCATTGAAAGCGATTTTGTTTCTCTCTTAAGCTTTCACCAACATAACCATGTCAATGTTAATTTATTTGTCTTTTTCGCAATCTGTCTTCCATATAATTGTTTTTCTTGCCATTTTTTTTTAATTTCTCATCGTTGCTTTTTTCTATTTACCTCCCTGCTCGTTTTTATGTAGTTTTGGCTGTTGTAAGTAGCATTG
>CAHIKZ030000019.1:902500-930000 GCA_903632075.3 Acanthosepion pharaonis
TATACAATTTCTCATGCGATCTAATAATTTTTTCTTTTCAGATGATAAATTAAACAAAAACTGTCCAAATGTTCTTTTTATCTGATCGCTTTCGGCTGTACTTTAGCCATTTTCAAGGATTAAATCTTTTAACTGTTAAATAAGAAATAGCTGTTGCATGTATGTTTTATAAAATGTTTCCATTTTTCAAAACACGGTCAAGATATTGTGTCCATGTTCATACCTAATATTATTAAGTGTTGTTTTTTTGTTTTTTATTAATAAGGCTTCCATTATTTTTAGCCTTCTTTTGCATGTAGATGATGCTATTATATTAGTGTTGTCAACAACTATGTTACGAATAGTGTCTGGTAGGTCTCCATGAATATTTAAATGAGATCTAATTCTAAGTTAGCTAATAGCAACGACGAGATTAGAAACATAAACAATAACATTAATATTTTTATAAAATTCAAATGAACGAAAATTATAAACAAAACGAAAGTAGAATTAAGAACATTATTTTTATAATGTTCTTAACCAGTTGACAATAGCAAAGAAATAGATTAATTATTTATTACAAAAAAATTAAAACCTCTAACCTTATAGTTAAAAATAATAATTCACCTCTTTACGAATTTAAATGCCCATTAAGGAATTGTATTCCTGATCAATCAAAACTCGTATATAGGCCACACTACAACATGTTTGACACACAGACTCACTCTACACCTTTCTGACCATAGCTCAATTAGATCTCATTTAAATATTCATGGAGACCTACCTGACAATATTTGTAACATACTTGTTGACAACACTAATATACTACTAGAAACACCAAGACGACGTCGTTGAAAAGGTCAAAAAATAAAAATAACGACCCTCCCCTCGACTAGCGACTTTGGTCATTCCTCTACATTTCCCTTTTTCTTTCCTTCTTCCTTTTTCAACTTCACCTCAACGCCCTCTAACCTCCGTCGTAGAGCTCCATGGAACAGATCTTTTAATCCATAGCCATTTTGAGGCTTTTTCTATAGCTTCTGAGAGAGTCCTGATGGCCTTTCTCTTTTTTACTCCCCTGATAGTTGACTTAGAACACTGCATACAGATCTTCCTGCAAAATCACGTCATCCGATTTCAATTGGGAGACAGGTAGTCCGCTATTTGTTAGATCTGCATTTCTCAACCAGCTCTGGGTATTTTTCCAGCTTTCTTTCAAAGGCTTCTTCCAAAATCTCCTCACGGGGTACCGTAAATTCGAGCATTATAACCTCACGGGGTACCGTATCTCACGGGGTACCGTAAGTTTGAGCATTATAACCTGCCTGGAGACAGTTGACCAGATTAATAAGTCCGGGTGCAGGGACGATGTTGTTATCTGCTCCGGGATATTCAAATGGTTCCCCAGGTCTACTCTTAGCTTCCAATCTCGGGCAGAGGAGAGCATGCAGGTTGACGCTTTACGCACCGAGATGGAGTTTTCACCGGCCTTGACGAAACACATCGCCTTCGTTTCAGGCTTATAACTGAAACCGCTAATTGCTGCGGCCACTACTTCGGCTAATTTCTTAAGTACATGATCATGTCTGCACCGGTTCCTCCATTCACCAAATGCCCTCGGACAGAGACATAGAATGTGTTTCAGCGTACTTTTCCTGGCACCGAATGGGCATGATGGTGACTCGCTCATCCCCCATGTATGAAGGTTTACAAGACTCGGTAGTACATTGTACACGGATTGCACAAGGAAATTAATGCGAATGGCGTCGGAGTGACAAATCTCCGACCAACTTATCTTCCCCCGCAAAAAATACTCCCATCGTGTCGATGCACCCTGCTGGCATAGTCCCACCATCTTGCATATTCTTTTTTCATCAACGCTGGCTTGTACTTGTACTTCTTGAATTAGTTGTCGTCTCTGTTTACCTCTAGCCTTCTCGATTCGGGTACGAAGAAAGTAGCCCAAGCCCGCATGACCTGATGCCACTGTCCCCACGAGAGCCTTCTACGTTAAACGCTCCTCCGCAATACCCAGTTCGCCTCCCCCCCTGCACTCTATTTCCTTCCATTGCAGACCTCTATGCCTGCTGTCGCCACTTTTGAGTCCTTAGAGTCTCTATACTGTAGGAATTCTCTTGTTCGAAAGACTACAAATTCCTGCACCAACCCTTTAAAGGGGAGTTGAAATGCATTTGATTTGCTATATAGCGCGGCACTACTCAGACTTCTTGGCAGCCCCAGCCATCTGCGAAGGTAGGCGTTAATTCTCCTTTCCATGGCCTCCACTGATGTCATTAGGAAATCGTAGATAAACAAAGGCCAGAGAATACTTGGGAGCACCGCGTGCTGGTGAATCCACGACTTGAAACGGCCCGGAAGTCCAGACTTGTCCACCTTGGCAAGCCATAATTCCAGTTCGGAGATCGTCATTCGGATATATATATATATATATTTTTTTATATATATATATATATATATATATATATATATATATATATTAAATGTAGGTACTTCCGCAGATTTGCTAAAAAATGAGCATACAAGATAAAATGCTCAAACTTAAAAAACAAAGTTTTCGTCAAAATTTTTTTATGTTATTAAGAGGAAAGGCTAAATGATTTTTCCGTTATTAAATTAAATTTTGATACTTTTTAAAATGTTCGAAATTTTGGTTAAAGTCTTGTTTTTCTTGCATCAGTGGGGGGGGACCAAAGAGTAGTATAGGAAATTTTAGCGTCTTATTTATGGTAAAAAACACATTGATTTGTAAATTCTTGCAAAAGTCAAATAATTACCAGGTTTTAATGAAAATTTCAGGACTTATTTACAAATGAATGAAATTATTTTAGAAATGTTTCCTTTTTAGAAAATCTTGATAAAAATATTTTTTGTACATCTGTTACCCCCGCTTTATTTTTGTACCGTTTAATGTTTTTATACGCAGAACTCCTTGGAGAATTTTAAATCATAATTCTTTTTTTGGCAAAAGGATCCCAAGTTACCGAAAATCTCATCTGAATCGTAAAATAAAAAATGCAATAAAAGATATTATGATTAGAAAATCTTTTAATTACTTTTATAAATAAGGACACTATTGTCTTAAGAAAAACAATTTCAATGAATAATGAATTTTTAGAAGAATTATTTCCACTTTTTAAAAATTTAATTAGAATAATTTATAAAGTTTAGCCACAATGAACTAAAATGCCATCGAAAATTAACTTAGACAAACTTGCATGTAACAAAACTGAGAGCCGATACAAACTTGAATTGCTGAATCGCTTTTCAACTTTGCTATCTCAGGAAAACCACTACAACATTTTTGATACTATCTACAGAGGAATACAAGGGGCAACTGAAGAGATTCTACTAAGGAAATTCTTTCCATTCCACAGTGGATGTCACAACAAGAAAGCAATATCTGAAAAACATAATCAAAAGTGAATGTGGCTATACATCAATCCAGTAAAGAATAGAGAAAGCTAAATCCCCAAAATTTGTTAAATCTGAAAAGAAACATGTACAGCAACATTGAAGAGCTGAATAACCTGCCACCCCATGGGTTATATCATACTGTTTTGAAGAAACTCAAGACTAAACCAAGAAATCTTAGCTGGGGTATCAAAGATTCAAATGGTACTATTCTCACAAGCAAAGATGATATTCTTGGACATTTGGCAACATTCTATGAAGAACTGTACTTCAGCAAATCAGAACCAACAACCATTGATGATTCGATATCAGATACTATTCAAGAGAGATTCTAGAGAGATATCTCATGTCATCAACAACTTGAAGTGAAGAAAGATCCCTTCAAAGCTGGAAGTGATCCACTTATCAAAGCACTTTAATATCTTTTTAACTGTTTTATCCCAACAGAAAAAAAGCAGGCATGTTAAAAAAAGAAGTTGTATTTTACAAAAAAGACAAAAAAGGCTTGATTGTAGGAACTATTGTCCTATCAGTCGATTGATTCATATTTACAAGCTTTTCATGGGTATCATTGCAGCATGAATGAAGTCAGACCTTTACGCCTCATTTCATAAAACACAAGCTGCGTATCAGCCGAGGCACCATTGAACATATGCTAAATCATTGAGAAATCAATAAAATTCAACAACCCTGTGCATATCACCTTCATTGACTTCACAAAAGCTTTTGTCAGCGTGAAACTACCCAGTTTATGGCATCTCTTCAACAAAACCTCAATTAACAAGACGTACATAAACCTAGTGAAATAAACTTACACCAACTCGACAGCATATACCAAAATAGATCTGGGAACCATACGTTGCGTAGACATCTTGAAGGGTGTTAAACAGAAAGACGTCCTATCAACACTTCTTATCTGTATCGTTGTAGCTGCGCTTACCTACGAAACTGAAGATGAATGCACCTCCGGCTATCAAATAGGAAATCAAATCCTATCAAACCGTAGTTATGCAGATGACCTGACCATAATGAGTTACTCTAGAACTGATCTGCAAAACCTTTTAAAATGTACTGGCCAAACATGCACTTGAGGTTAGTTTAAACATCAACATCTCAAAAACGAATTGCATGACAACTGATAAAAACAATTCCATACCTGTCTATAATTCTGGGATGATTTTAATTATTTACATTATTTACGTTGTTCGAACTGCTGTCTTCATCTTTATTGTCATATTGACGCTGTGGGCTCCGGCCTTCTTCAGGTGATTTATTTCATCCACCGTGGTAAATTGTTCTAGTTCCACGTGCCATGCTTCTTCTGGATGTCTCAGTTATCTCCCTTTAACTCACCTCTCTAAGTCTTTGTTCAACACTGAAGCAGCCAGCTCTTTGGGTCAAGTTACTGGATCCAACCAACGCTTTTATCCACTGGGCCACGTGTCCTCAAGGACAAAGGAACAATGTAAATAATGTAAATTAAACAATTCCAATATGCAACTCACAGTCTCAAACCAGCAAATCACTCAAGTTGCGGAGTTTGTATATCTCGGTCATAAACTGTCATCAAGCAACAATGGAATGGTTACTGTTCAATATCGCATCGCTCTTGGCTGCGCAGCTTTCAAAAGGAACAAGGAAGTGCTAATATCAAAACGAGTTTCTCATCATTTGAAAGCTAAGATCTTTGACATTTACATCCTACCAGTTGTGTTATATGGTCTCAATTGCGTTGACAGGACGACAAAGTCAGTTCAAAATTTAGCTACATTCCAGAATCGCATCATGATTTTAATTCAAATCTATGTACGTGATATGATTCAAATTTGTATACGTAGTATGGCTGGTTTAGGCTGAAATGGTATAACCTAGTGAGACTAAGGAAGATAGCTTGTCAGAATATTTGCCACAGAAATAGCAAAAGAGTAGGGAAAGTCTTGTGACGTTTTCTCTGTGAGAAAGCGGCTGAAGGGTTGAAATTATTTAATTACCCACAAGATCAGGGAAACGCTTTTGATCTGAAGGCTGGAACGTGAGTATTAGAAAGTTCTAACCCAAATATTCCATTTTCCGTCTGATCTGACGCTTATAAACATAGATCATGATAAAAGGAGTCAGGTACTTTCAGGAACAATGAACCATTTTCCCAGTATCTTTAGCGATGGTTCGTACATAAGAGTTACACTTGAGGTTTGAGCTGAACTTGGGTCCCTATAACTGAACTTGAATCCAACTGTAGCTCTTCAACAAGTTTCATTCTTAGCAATACTTCTGTTAGCAGAACTTATAAGCAAAATATGGATGGCCAGATGCTGGGGCTACGGTATTTGCATTTTGAGCGGTAAATTCAGTCGACCAATGCAGATCAACATCGAATCATCTATGTGACAGATAAGTTCGTTTCTTTTATTTTGTTTTTATACCTATATGTAATCTACATTTAGGAACAAAACATTAAAAATAATCTTATCATTACGAAACAATAACAAAAAATATAAAAAAATCAAAAATGAAGAAATTAATTTATTCCACTCAACGAACTCATATTCGCCGACGGCTAGGCAATGATGAACAACAACAGGATCCAGCTGCAAGAACACACTGACCAACTCAACTCAAGCTGCGATAAATACGACATGAAGATCAGTGTCAGTAAGATCGAGGTCATGACCGTCAGCAAAGGAACAGAAAAACTGGACATTAACCTCAATGAGACCCAGCTAAAGCAAACCAGTGAATTCAAATATCTGGGCAGCATATTTGCTGAAAACAGCAAACTAGACTGAGAAATTGAGACCAGATGTCAAAAAGCCAACGCAGTCAGTTACCAACTTGCTCTTCTTCTAAAACATCCTAGCATTTCCATAAGCACCAAGGCAAATCTCATCAACGCCATTTTCCTACCAACGCTGACATACCAGTGTCAGACATGGCCCCTAACAAAAACCCTTGAGAGGAAACTGATCACTTGTGAAATGAAAAGCCTGAGGAAAGCAGTGTACAAGACAGAGGATCAAGTGGTCCGGACACCTCACTCGTATGCATATCAACCAACCAGCATACACCCTCAGGTACTCTGACTGGAGAACGAGAGGTAGACTAAGAATTTCCACTTTTTTATTTGTGAATTGTCATGCATTCTTGGGAAAGATAGCTGAATTGCTTCTCCGTTGCCTATTTCACAGTCTGGACTTCAGATTATTCCTTCTCTTAGGCTGGTTGTCACCTAAGGCTAGAGAACCCTGTCTACTCTGATATTTAACTCATAGATGGAATGAGAAGAGAAGGATTCCTGACTTTCCCAGAGTTATTTGTGTGAAAATGAACGCCACAGACTAGCCCGGGATTTGAACTCTGGTTTTTCATTCTATTTTCTGTGGAATGAGAAACCAAAGATGTGTCGGTTGTGTGCGTTGTGTGCCGATATCCGCCACACTACCCACACCTCTTTTGCACTAGTATAGTACCTATAAGGAAAAAGCAGGCGTCATTATTTATGTATGAATCGGCACTTCTACCGAGATGCACAGAAGGTGTAAGCTCTGATTCGGAGCTTAGTTTCGCTTCCAGGCCTTCTGCATCAGATTAAAGTGTAGTATCTGCGCATTATTTTTGTATATATGGATATGTGAATGGGAATGTGTGTGTATGGGTATGTTGTGTTTATCTGTGCGTGAATTGAAATAGAATATTTTTTTTTCATAAGCATGTATTTGGTTCTCAAAAACTCCACTTCAAAACTAAGTATTGACATTATTATTATTAGTAGTAGTAGTAGTAGTATTTCACTGTTATTCTATCTTCTGTAATTGTTCTTAAGCATTCTGCCCCTCTAAAGCTCCAGATTAAATCTATTTTGAAAGCCACTTTGATCTGGAAATAATTAAAAAACACATGTCGTTTACCGCCACGCAATTTTTCTATTCTTTTTTTCTTTCGTTCTTACTCTCTCAACTTTTATTGCTTTTCTTTCTTGTTATTGCTTTTCCCGCTCTTTTTTCTTTTTTTTTTTACTTTTTTTTGTGCAATTATTCATGCTTCACTGGTGACCGAGCTAAATCTGAGAAGGGCTACATGATAGAAATTATTTATCTTAACTTTGCTTCTCAACTCAATGAAATTTCATATAATAGAAGCAGTGAAATAAAGATGTAAAGAAACATTATAATTCTTGTTAAGCCCTGCGTATAAATGGGTTATTCATTAACTTTTGCCTAAGGGTCAGAAGAGTTCACGTAGAAACGAACACAAACTCGAATATGGCGACCACAAAAAATACTTCTTTTATATACTTTGTCTTTAAAGGACTTAAACGATCATAGCTCTTCAAAGCTTCCTATCCTAAGCAATGTTTGTCTCCTTACTGCTACTCCCACCCTTTTTTTTTCTGTCATTCAAGCGCGTTAGATAAGTTAATCTTTTTTTCCTCCATTTAAATTTCTTCAATATATTCCGTGGGTGTAAAATTCTCAAAGCCCTCTTTCCTCATTATTTCAACAGCCTCTTTCTGATTCTGAGTTTAAATGTCTTTACTATTTCCATTTCCATTTTCCTTAAAACTTCCTCGTTGCTCATATGTTCCATCTATGGTACTCTCAGTATCCTTCTATTTGTTCTACAAACACTTTCATGGAAATTACTCCGAGGAGCTGCATTCGCTGGTTCCCAGACGTCATGAGTTCCAGCGCCTTACGAGGCTGGCATCCCGCTCTCACCCCTTCACTGTCGAAACTCCTAAATGTAGCCGTCTCTTCTACTCTAATAGCTTCATGTCTCGCACCTCTCGCCTGTGGAACTCCCTTCCCTATTCCTGTTTCCCTGTGAGCTATAATCTCCAGCTATTCAAGTGTAATGTCAATCGACATCTCCAGTTGCCTTGATCTATCCACTACCCTCATCCTTTCTTCTATCACTCCTATCTGATCTTGCTCTAAACTTTCTGTAACCCCTTGCGTCCTAGTGGCTTCCCGCCTTGCTTGGGGTGAAATGCTTAAAAAAAAAAAAAAAAAAAAAACTACACCACTGTTGCTTCAAGTCTCTTCTTCATCTGTGAGGAAATTGTCCAGCATTCACTGCCATATAGGCTGATTGATATTACGTAGCAGTTCAGCATTATTTTGTTTTTATTTTTATTTCTAACAAACATTTCCTCTCTTAATGCTTTGTTTAACTTTTGGAAGGCATCTTTTACTATTTCAATTCAGCACAAGAATGATTTGTCTGAACTTAGTTTCCATCTTTTGACATTTTGTTTTGCTTTTTCCGAAACGCTTTCTCAACCAATATGTTTTCTTTTTGTTCTTTTTTATATCATTTTTCTCCTTTTTAAATTTTGAGTTTGGGCTGCTTACTTAAAGATTCGTTGTATATTGTATCCGACACATTTTGGTTGATTGAGTATGTATAGTTACGAGCAATTTAGCACTGAATTGTTTTTCTTGTCACTATAAAAAAGTTTTGGATTCTCCTTTCTAGCACAAGTAGTATTTACTCTGTATCCTGCCGCCATTTTTGTTTGCCTACTTGGCGTTGACGCCCAAACGTGTGTGTATTGATTTCAGTTATTATCTTTTATCGTTCGAGGCCAGATATCTGTTTTTGAGGTTAATCGATAACGAAGCAGGATCGTCGCTAATTTCTCTGGATATATTTTTCCATCCATTTGCTATCTGTTAGATTAAAATTGAAGGTTTCTTTTTAAATTGATTTCGTCTTCTCTTTTATTCTGATTACAGTTTGGAGAGGTCGGATAAGTTGCACAGCAAAAGGGGAATTTAAATAAAAGCTACTGATGTATAAATACATTATTAAAAAAGAATGGGCTATTCGAAAGCACATCCCCAGATGAAGTAACTTAAGTAAATGAAGGTAGGTAAGAAACAAGCAATGAATTCAAGGCGTATTGGTTTTTAGACTCCATTTGCATCTCCTTGTTCAAGTTGGAAGCCACTGAGAATACTTCAGCGTCAAAGGCAACACCCAGATTGAGCTAACATAATAAATTAAAGCCAATAAACAGTTACACGTGTTAATAACAGTTCCGATACATCGACGCGTGGATCACACGTGTTGACCAAATTCATCCTTTTGTCACGTGGTATATTGCTATTTATCTCGAGCCTTCTCCGCCAATCGTCTTTCTGCCTGTGTGACTTTCTTCATGTACCGACAGGCATTTGCCTTTAGTTATTTTCCTAACATTAGCGTTTGCCACACATCGGGCACCAAAGCAAGAGTGCAGTAACAGAGATTACATTTTCTCCCTCTTTCTTTCCTATATTTCTCTTTCACACACACACACACACACACACACACACACACACACATATATATATATATATAGATAGATATAGATATAAATGTGTGTAAGTTTTCTTAAAAATCGGAGTACATTTTTTGCGCTATTTTTAATTATCATGTCGTTACGTCATAAAATGAGTGTTCGTGTTGTGTCGTGATTTTCATTTTATTCTTTTTTAATTTAAATACTGAAATATATTTAGTATGTTTGTTCCTAAATATGATGATTGGAGTTTTGTTTTTATATGTAATGCTTCTAGTATTTACATTCAATTTTTACTGTTTATTTGATACAGTATTTTTGTGTTATTGCAAAGGATTTGTTCGATTTCTTGAAATGTTTTATTGTTATGTTAATTGGTGATATGCGAGTTAATTAATATTATTAGATAAATGACAAGTTAATCGGTGCAATAATGTAGTTGTTGTGTAACCAATGTAACCAAGTTTGCTAGCCATTACACCCCTTCGATGAACCCATATATTTCATCTTAAAAGTTGTCATCCATTTTGTTACCGTTTTTGTGACATTAGAAAAAGAAAGTTAAAATTGTAATCTATCGTAGTTAAAATACTTTTATATCTTCTACCGGTGTCGGAGATCATTGTTCAAAATCGGGAAATGGATAGGATTCACAATGATGATTTTCTTAATTGATTCATTAGTTGATTGTGTGTCGTGTCTCGATCATGGCTCGCCACAATTTCTTGTTCTTAGTATCTCTTAATAAATGTTATCTTTTTCTTATCTCTCTTAAACATTGTTCCGCCATCTATTTAGTCAAGCTTGCTAGGTAGGTTATGCGTTGTTTTTCTCTGTTATGCTTGCCTTCAATCTGTCTCGTGAGTACCAAATTTTCCAAGTCCGTTTTATGCCCTAGAAATATCAACTGTCTTTTCCTGGTATTAATTATAAGTTTTCGTTTTGTTTGCATCTTATCAACTATAGTACCCTAAGGTAGCTATGTGTCAAATAGCAAGATATACTCAGCCCCAAGCCTTAGGTAGCAACCACTCTAAGAGAAGGAAATCTTTGAACTCCAAACTGTAGTAACGTGAAACCACTCCTCTATCTTTCCGAAAAGTGCATTGAAATTCACAGATAAATAAATAAAAATCTGTAGAGAATCATAATCACCTACATCCTGAACGGACATGGCATTAAAATGATACACTATCTGGGTTCGTGCCACGCTAAACTTACAAAATATTGAAAAAAAAAAAATTTATCTGCATATTTTTAACTTTGAATTTGCCAAAGTAAGTTTTAATCTCACTAAAGTAATACTCAAATTCTTCAGCTTTGCTAAATAAATTTTAAATACTTTAATTTTTGCTTTAGACTCTGTGTGGAAATGACGTCATGGCTTTTGAAAAAAATCCACATTAAAAAAAAACTAGCACTTCCATGCTTAAGATCAAGTTCTTACACTGATTGAATCGAAATTTGACATTATGGTTGAAATAAGATAGTGTTGTCTTTATTTTAGGGCAGACCTACGAAAGAGGATGATGAGTTCGCGGTATGGAATGTCAATGGTGTGAAGCAGCGTAGACAGATGATCACATTGCTGCGACCAGGTGCGCAAAAGAAGATTCAATGAGGCAAGAAATTTTGAAAATCATCTTACTTCATCCAGAATTAACTTTATTACATATGAATAAAGGTGGATGGAAGCGTAAAAAATAAAAGACACAGGCAGTTTTTTCTTTTCTTTTGTTTTTACAAATTATTTAGTTGGACAAAACTAACTAGCTGGGTTAACAACCTAACTAGATGAAATTATAAAAAGCTATTTTTTCTCGCATTATGGACGATGTTTTTAGCCTTATTTTTCTAACATGAAAATACTATCATTTGTCTCCTATCAAAGCCAACTTGCTGCTTGTTGGAAATTAATCGATGTACTCAGTCTGTTCGTTATTTTTTCATTCTATATCATAATACATTGAACAACATATTGGTGACGTACCTAATGTTAACATCACTGAGTTAATGAAAAGTATTGTCATTGTTTGGGGTTCATGTATCTACCCAAGCCGTCAGTAAAAGATTTAAAGTTATGTCATAGCGTAGAACAGATTAAATTTGAAAGACAAACTGTCATTTCTGCAAAAAGTCAGAAGAAACATCTCGAATTCATTGCAGCCTTTCCAATGGCAGATCGTGTAAAAGCAATAGAGCAGTAATAAAAGTGGATATTTACTTGACCCCCCCACTGAGTCAGGTTGGAACACAAGGTCAGTTTCTAACGTGGGGACCCGAATGTGGCATTCCCTGCAGACCGCAATGTATCTTTGAAAATCTTCAAAAAATTATCAAAATAGAAGTACCATGAAATCTTGAAATCTTAAATATGTGGCACATGAAAACATAAACAATTCCATTTGTAGCTAGAGTCATCGGACTGATTGGAAAAGATTACAATAGACTCATTGAAAGGATTCCTGACAGCCCATACCTTAAAGCAACACAAAAACTTGTTCTCACGACTACAGCCCACACCTTACGAATGGCTTTATATGGAAAATATATGTGATTTTTTTAAATTGTTCAGTGGAAAATGTCATGTAGACATTTCTGGCCTTAGGTTTCTGGTCAGGACCCGGAAAGAAATCAAAGGTAATAAAATAAACATAATAATAATAATAACAACAACAACAAGAAATGCCCTAACGAGGCATCAGATATGGGGTTTGAAAGATGAATCAGCTAAGGCGACTTAGGAGTCACATCTGATTAATTAGCAATACCCTCAATCGGAGACTGTCTGAAAGGAGTGTGATGCCAGACTTTAAGTTTTCCCTAAGTGGGGCCCCGCCTGCAAGGTTTTGTCAAATCCTGTTAATATATTGCGCATTACCGAACTGGATGTCATGATGGGTATATTGAGATTCATATATTTGTATGCCAACTTCAATTCAATTTTATACATAATAGTACTACTAGTTGTAGTATTCTTTTTTTCATGGGTGTTTTCCATCAAGTTGTACAATATTTGCCGTGCCAATAAAGCTAACTTTTTCCGATTTTCTTAATGTAGGATTTTAATTAAGGTGCTATAGACCCCAACGCCCCAATAAAAACGGGGACAATAGTGGCTTGAATGTCCGACATTCTGGCAACTTCAATCAGAATTCGGTATATTATTATTATTATTAGCAATGATTAGAAATGCTCCACCCCATAAAAAAATAATAGGAAAATAATATCTCCAGTATTACTAACACTAATACTAAAGTATTTTGGGGCTGCTTCCCGTTGCTTATTTATAATCATAACAAGTACACGTCATCGACTTTCCGGCGACAGTAGCGAAATAAGTAACAAAAAGGAAAAAAAGAAAAGATCATAAGAGTAAGAACAGCTTCAAAATCTGAACTGAGTATTTGTGTTTTGAGCAAAACAGCAAAACATTGTTTTATATACAATTTGAAATATCATTTTTACGAATGTTCACTGTCACGACTTCACCAATTTCCAAGCTTATGCAGATTTGTATGATACGCCCGGTTGGTGAAAGTTTTATGTTGAGAATGATGCTTACATAAGTTGATCACCAAATGAAACTGAAAGAAAAAAGTATTGGGTCCTTGTCAAGGGAAATTTAGAAAGGTTACAAAATAAAAATAAACAATTGTGCATATATCTATTAAAAACAACCCAGAAACATTTTAATTAGAATTGGGAATAATAAAAAAAAAATCCGCTAAAATAGCAACACTGAGGTGAAACTTGGAGTTACCTGAACTGTGGGAAGATTTTAGACAGCTTTGAGGTGAACAATACTAATACTAAATGGTAATGCAATCATATTCAACAGAATTTATCTCGCTTTCTAAGTATATAAATTTTATTGATTCACCTGAGATAGTCTATGAATTCAGTTTCAAATACATTGGCATCGTCAGCATTTTCTAGATGATGTAGAACTGTGGCATTGGTAATGATTTCTGCATTAGTAGCTAGCTCGTCTGCATAAACAATAAAAGAAAAATTCACATAAAGTCTGGACCGCCTTAAATAAAATAGCTTTCATCTGGAAATCAGATTTACCAGACAAATTCATGCGTAGATTCTTTCGAACCAATGTTGAGGTGGTGTTAATGATTGGTGACACTGCCTGGACATTAACTAAAATCCTAAAGTCTAAGCTTGATGGAAGATACTGAGAGCTTGTACTTAGCTTCTCTTTGTGGGGGGGGGAATCCAACTAAATGACAACTCTACCGACCCATCCCTGTTATTTCTACAATCTTACGCGAATTCAGAATGCGCTTTGCAGGATACTGCTGGCGAGCAAAACAAAAACTTGCGTGTGATCTACTGTTCTGGACACCTAGCCATAGAGTATGACGGGTTGGTCGCCCAGCAACTGCCTACATTGACTAGCTATGTTATAACACAGAATGCTTCCCTAATGACCTTCCAGCCATGATGCGGGACCGGGATGGTTGGCGTGATAGACGTATGAATGTTCGAGCTAGCTCGACCGAATAAAATAAATATAATGCAGTCATCATCTCTATTACGACAGTAATTTTTTTTCTTTTTCTCTGTTGCAGCATACCTACGGACGATAATGGGCATGTCCCCATTCCCATAAATACAATAGTAAATACTATATGTTGGTTTACAGTCGGAGATTCGTCTCCAGCTGTGCTGGTCAAACTCTCTAACTCCGGGAAGAGAGGATCCCCAGACAAGGCCATGTCGAAGGGTAGAGTCTTGTCTCTAGAAACAGCTTCCCGACTCCGTTTTATACGGGGTCTACGGGAAATTTTTGGTTGAGCCTATGGGCTCGGATACACCACATTAAATTCGGCCTTGTACCACATCTGACCGCGTGGGGCGGTTGGTAGATATCCTGCAGTTGGAGATTTAGTGGAAATTCACTTGAATCTTATGTGTTGTTCTTGTCCTAAGTATTATAGTTCATTACCAACCTTCGTATGATTATTCTATTCAGTAACCTTCCCTAGGTTACAAAATTCTCTTAAATAAAAAAGAATACAACTATAACAAAAAATGATTAAAATTATTTGATTAGAATTGTATTAGTTTTGTATGTGTTGTTACGTAAAACATTCATAAAGCTTAATTTTTTACGTAACCAATTAATACATCATAAACTATGAACACGGGAAAGAATGAACCATTAAACAATTAAAAATATATCAGACAATTTTTAAAACATTTTGTCGTATATTAGGTTTCAGAAGAGTCTATATAAAAAGAGAATCTGTATTTTATAATTACATCAGATTGACGAGAGAGATATAAGCTCGTCCCTGATTTTCAGAAAAAAAATGTCCAGAAAATTCTCTCCATAAACCGAGACTAAATTCACCGACTACTATGTATTTTATATTAATTCAATAATTAAATAACCGCAGATAGAACGCATTGTATAGGATTTTCTCAAAGTAAAAATGCTTAACCAAAACTGAATCACCTATATTTATACTGATATTAATAATTTTAAAGCTAATGTCTTAAAACAATAAAATGGAAGACTACTAGTCTATATATAACAGTTGAACAATCCAGTCAGTAAGCCAACCATACAAATAAATACCAAACAGGAATATTTGCTTAAAATAAAGCATTTGATTTAAGTGTGAGTTTATTCCAAGTTGTTTGTCAAAAAAGACCTTTGCTAGGATAGTATTTTTCTAAAGCAGTACATAAAAAAAAGGGCGTTAAACACAATTTTGTTTACCCTTTGAGCTACACATACCTTAGAGATAGAAGGTATGTATAAAAAGGACATCTCTATATAAACGTCTTTATTCACCATTTGTATTCTTTCTAAACAATTTGCTTGGTCTATAAAATAGGTTATTGTCAATTGTTCGTAATTGTATACCCATTCTCATAAACTAACGTTTGAGCAAAACACCATCACATTCACTATCAACTAATATTAGTACCTTATCTTTCTCATTAAATATATCCTTTCAACTATGGTTAATAATCACTACACAAGGCCTCATCAAGATTGTCGTACAGATAAAGACACTGATTTCTGGTTTATGAGGGATTACAATGGTTCAGGGGAAGAACAACGTGGAAAGAAGTGAGTAAATCAAAGCAGTGGATTAGAACAATTTCTTGATTAAATAAAACAATTCGTGTGAATGCATTGTGTTAAAACTGAAACAGAAATCATCTCAGTATCGTATATTTAATACAATATTAACGCCCATGAGTGCTTCATGTATTTTTTCTTATATAGCATTTATTTAAAAATTATAACATAATTATGTTATAGCATCACTAGAAAAATAGCCATTTTGTTTCAACACTTCTGGTGTTTTGTCAAGTGATGGTGTTGAATGTTAAATAAAAAGTTTTAAACAGTTCAAAACCAACCACTACTCCTACTAGGGAGAATATTTTTACGTAATCTCTCTAAATACGTTATGCGTTGTTTTCCTCTGTCCAGCTTGCAACCAACCTGTCCTGTGAGTATCATATTTTCAAATCCCTCTTTCCCCATATATGCCCTAGAAATTTCAACTGTCTCTTCCTGATGTTAAGTATAATTTTCCTTTTTGTATCCATTTTCTCTAAAACTTTGTTGTTGTTCACATAATCGGTTCATGGTATCCTCAGCATCCTTCTGTAGAACTCAATTTCTGTTGCTTCAAGTACTTTTACGAAAACAAAACTGCCTCTAATTAAATATGCCTATTCCAAATTACCAAAATACAGAAATTCGTTTCATTTGTTTAGATATAATATATTTTTAACCTTCTATAACCAATAATCTTGGAATGTATTTTTTATTCTATAAATAAAATTCTTTATTTATGAAACTTAGTAGAATATTTTTTTCTGCTAATAAGAATATAAAAATATTTTAAAAAAAAAGAAAAAATGAAGTAATATTTTTTATCAATTGCATTTATTACTTCTTTTTTAATTATTTTGGTATTTTTTTTTTATCCATTTGCTTTCATTAAATATCTAACTTCACAAATCGTGTCCTTTTAATTATGTTCAGAATTAAATAATAGAAAAGAATAAAAAGCAAAGAAAAATGCGGAAAATTGATTTTGACTTATTGAATTAATCCTGTTTATTGATTGCCTTCACAT
This sequence comes from Acanthosepion pharaonis, assembly GCA_903632075.3. Lineage (NCBI taxonomy): Eukaryota > Metazoa > Mollusca > Cephalopoda > Sepiida > Sepiidae > Acanthosepion > Acanthosepion pharaonis. The sequence goes on from CAHIKZ030000019.1 coordinate 919,316, forward strand.
TGTTTTCATTCAGCTACGAATGTCGTAAAATATTCTAGAACACATCCAGTCTTCATACAAAATTATTTTTAGCTATAATTATTTTTAACTATATATAACCAACAGAGAGGTAGAATCATTTACTATTTGACCTTAGTAAAAAAAAAAAAAAAAAAGAAGTTAACAGAAAAAATTAAATTTATAAAAATATTTTTGATGCGAAAATAGCATTAAACTACATTCTTCGATTTTGCAAAAAAATTTTTATTTAATAAAAGGATTTTTCTTTCTAAAACAATAAAAATATATTTGTCATCATCCCAAATTTTAAAACTATTCATGATGCATCGAAATAGGAGTCTTACTCCAATCAATATTTCTACTAAATTTTCTCAAATAAAGATCTATTCAACATAAAATTCGTTCATTAATGAAGAAGTACCAAATATTTCATTAAAATCGGATAATTCATTGAATTAAATTTTTTTTTTTTACATTATGGGTAGCGTTTTTTTGCATTCATTTCGGAAAAAAAAACGCATCCCTTTTGGCATCACCTTGCTATATATATATATATATATATATATATATATATATATATATATATATGACAGACAAGGTGCTTTTTTTATACACTTTCTCATGTGATCTTATATTTTTTATTTTCGGTAGATAAATTATATAAATTATTATTTTGTATATAATTTATCTATGAAAAAAAAAAAAATTATAAGATCACCTGAGAAATTGTATAAAAACTAAATCAAAAGCATCTTGTTTGTCATATTCAATGAAACGTGCATGGAAGAAGGATTTTAATACATATATATATATATATATATATATATATATATATATATATATATAGAGAGAGAGAGAGATGTCAGTAAAAAAAGAAAGAACAGTATGATATATCATCATCGGTGTTCTTATAGATATTTTTATTTTTACAAAACAGGGTTCAATGTAAATTTACAGAGCGTAAATATTATAAATTAACCGATTTTGAAATATGGTTCCTTCACTACACAGGAATTACCCTGTTTCAAAAACAGAAACTAACAACTTTAAATTCAATTATCTAATTAAATTAAAAGCACATATATTTGATATATATATATATATATATATATATATATATATATATATATATTATATAATTAAAATTGATTTAAAATATGGTTTTTCCGCTACACAGTTGTAACCACGTTTTTGAAACATGGTTAGAACTGTGTAGCGGAAAAAAACATATTTTAAATCAATTAATTTATGATATTATGCTCTGTAAATTTACATTGTGCACTATTTTGTAAAAATAAAAATATCTATAAGAACACCGGATTATATATCTTACTGTTCTTTCTTTTTATTTATATACATATATATATATATATATATATATATATATATATATATATATATATATCTCAAAGAGGCTGTTTAGTGATAGGATGAGGCACCGTATAGCCACTAACATATTTGGCTCTCGTGACTACTGACAGCTTTGTAATAGCGTCTTGAATAAGAGTAATTCTTCTAGGTAACCTCTCTTCACTTAATTTAAGGTGTTAACATCTACTTAATAACAGAATGTCAGGCTTGCAAATTCCATTCTAATTTATTCTTGACTCATCTGGAGTAACTTTGCTTGGATTTCAACTTAGAACTGCGTCTCTATTGAGCGATGTATATATAACCCCGGCCATGGATTCTGCTATCATCTATAAACTGGATCCCCTCAACGTATGTATCCATCCAGTACTCCTTAAGAAATGTGCTCCTGAATTGACTCCTGTTCTCTGTAAATTCTACAATAAATACCTTGCTGCTTCTTTCTTTTTTGCTTGTTGGTGATTCCCTTCTGTAGTTTCAGTCTTTAAGAACTCAGGTAAACCGTCTGATCCTTCTATCAGCCTTCGACCTATTTTTGGTACTAGATGCTCTAATCAACTCGAAATTGATAAGTATCTCACCTTGCAGGATTTCTTTCAGATAAGCAATATAGCGTTCACTTCTCTAGTTCAGCTACTGATATATTAACGATTATTACTGAAAGAGTTTGTCAAGCTTTAAATAAGAATGATGAAGGTCGGGCTGTAGTTTTGGATATCTCTAACGCATTTGACATGTCATACTTCTTTACAAGTTGAAAAGTTATGGTATTTCTGGACGAATTTTTGAACTGATTCATCCTTTTTTTTTTAATCAAATCTTGAAATTAAAGTTGTCTTCAACGGCCACTCTTCTAGATCTTTTTGCCTTAATGCAGGCGTCCTTTATCCTTGGACTTACGTTGTTCCTAATTTCATCAACGACCTTCCTTATGGAATTAGTTCTCAACTCGGTATCTATGCTAACGACACAACGATTAATGCTTACCTTGGTAGAATAAGGTCAAATTGACAGCTGATCTTAAAAATGACCTCCATTCTATTGTTGAGTAAGAGTTGGCTTGTTAACTTCAATCGCCTCCAAAATGAAACTGCTCTCTTTTAAACGCCTAAGAGAACCCGTTCTGCCTTCCATAAGAATGGCTAATGCTAACCTTCAAGAGAGTGACACGCTGCGCATTCTTGGTCTAATGTTTTCCGCTGACGTGAAATGGAATATTATATTGGAACAATTGCTAGGAAGGTTTGTTCACTGTGTCTTGCTAGACAATTTTTTCACCGGAATCCATTTTACATATTTAGAAGTTTATCATTCATCTATGCTTAGAATATTGCTGCCATATATGGTCTTCTGTTATATCTTTAGTGATAATTGATAAAATCAAAAGAACTGACCTGGCATCTCGGTTTCAATCACTTTTCCACCAATGTAGCCTGTCTTTGAGTTTTCTCTAAATACTTTCATGGTAATCGTTTTCATGAACTTTCCTCTATGGTACCTAGACTGTATGAATTGAAGCGCTGTACTAGATTGGTGGAAAGGTCTCATCATGTTTCATTTTACAGTTGATTTTCGAAAATTTAAATGCAATGCTAATCGTCATCTTCTGTCTTTCTAATTCCTGTTCTTTAATTTTTCTTGCTCGTTAATAATGTTTTTCCTATATTCTTTTTCACACAATGACCCACCACCTTAACGGTAGTTTTTAGACTTTTACCTATAGAGGACCCTAAAGGATGTTGTGTATCAGTAAAAAACTAACTACATTGGCGGCCCTTAGACAAGAAATTGAAAATGGATGTGCAGCAATCTCACTGCACACTTTCGCCAACGTTGCCTAAGCAGCAGTTCGACGAATTAAATAAATGTCTGGAAGTTAAAGACTACGTGATACCTGAATATTTTTTTTCTTTTTCATTTCCTGTACATTGTTGGGGCGGACTCTGTATTGGTAGTAAAACATTTTTAGAAAGTATTTTCCTTTTTTTTACATCTCAAATTTGTTGCCTATGAAAAATTTCTGTTATCTTTTCTCAGTAATAGTTATAGGCCATTAATCGCTACACTTTAAGTCGACAATGGAATTTAAAAGCCGTTCCGCGAATTTGCCTAATTTTTGTAAATGATTTGCGTGTCCCATTACCATATATATATATATATATATATATATATATATATATATATATATATATATATATATATATATATATATATTGGTCATTGTGAGTTTAGTACTAAACGCTGCTCGGTAAAATATGTAACATGGCTGCCATATTTTCGAGTGACATTATGAAAAAAGTAAAGGTCCAATAAAGATTGGTGAGATAAACAAGCTGTTTCAAGCGAATGGCATCAATCTTTCTTACTGAAACGGAACAAGTACTAAATTTATATGAAGGTTTTGTTTACAGAGTTACTGGTATTTAGAACGAGAAGCCTTCAGGTTATAAAAGGCTAAACAGATGTCTTTGACGCTATGTTAACGATCTAAAAACTCCAAATATCAGTCTTATCACTCAGTCACTACATCTATGCCAATCTATTTCTAAAGGTGTAGCTTAGATGTGTAATAAATAGAACTAAACTGAAAACCTTAGGAGGAAGAAGGTTGTAAGAACGAAAAATTAAATAAATTACACACACACACACACACACACACACACACACACACACACATATATATATATATATATATATAATTATTTATTTAAAAATATGATTCCAACTCGCAAATAGAAAATAGGAAGGAACTGGTTAGGTAAATAATCCAAATAATCATATTTTTAAATAAATAATTATATTTATGCTCTACTTTTGTATCGAGCACTATTTTTAAAAAAATAATAACTAAAATACTAAGGAACTTTGGATTATTTACCTAACCAGTTTTTCCTTCCTATTTTCTATATATTTATATATATATATATATATATATATATATATATATATAATTTAATTAGAAAACAAACAACCTTAAGGATCCATTGATTATATTTTAATTCCCCAGGAATTATTTATATTTTAATTCACAGGAAGGTGTTTTTTTCTTGGTTCATCAGATCACATTTCAAGCATAAAAATGGTTTAAATTTACGTATTATTTTAAAACACTTTTGTGGGGTAGTTTTAAGTTGGTGAAAGGTGATGGAGAGAGGGGAGGATGAGGAGGACGATGACAGATATGGCCGAAATTAGAGAAGAAAGGGAGAGATAGGAATAATTTTAAATCTATTTTTTTTATTAAAATACTTAAGAGTAAGAAAGGGGTAAGGACAATAAGTCACCTCACAGGAAACGAAACAAAGAGAATATATATATATATATATATATATATATATATATATATATATATATATATATATATAATATACGAATATATATATCAGAAAATAGCAAGTAAATAAATGATAAGCAGGGAAACTGTGTAGTGACGCGTCTCATTCCAAACGGAAATTGTTTAGGTAAAATTAGTTTTATCAAACATATACGTGAGAGAAGAAAAACTAGAGAAAAATACAACGTCAGTTATAGTTTGCATTGAAACATTAACGATACTGAGACGTCAGCATTCGATGTATATATACATTTTATATTTTGTCAATCTCGTTCAGCTTTTTATCACTTTTATTTTTATTGTTAATATTTTTAATTATCCTGCATTGTATTTGTAATAATTTTACGAGTGAAAGAGATATGATACATGATTTTAGATGTAAATTTACTGTAGAGGATTCTAAAATTAGTGCACATTAAATGCATTTACACCTTTAAAAAATGCTTGTTTCAATCAGAACCGTATTATTTAAGTTGAAAATTTAGTCAGATCGATTACAATGAAATAGAATTAGACCATAATAGGACAAGAACAGCGTGACTGCGCAACAGGTAAAGCTATTTTTATGAGCAAGAAATACAAATGCAGAAAAAAATCTATAACCTATATTTCATAGTTTATAAAAAGACATTTGATAGCTTAAAACACAAAGAACTAGTTAAAATGCCAGTAAAGCTTGATTTACACAAGGAAGATAATCAGGTAATCTGTAACTTTTACTGGAAACAGTCTGTATGCGGATATGAAATGAATTCAGTGAATATACAAAAATCGAAATAGGATTAAAACAAGGATGCGTTTTCTCACCAGATTAATTTAATCTCAATGCAGTGAGATAATCCAAACTGAATTAAAAGACATACCATTATTGGTGGACATAATCTTAACACAATAGACGCGGATGACTGTGTTTATAGCAGACTTAGAAGGAAAACTGAAATAACTATTAAACAAAGTAGTAAATGAAAGAGATAAGAAAGAACTATTAACTGTAAGAAGATAGAATGCATAGTTGTCAGTAAAAAGCACAGCCCAAGATGTGAGCTACATATTGGGGACGTCAGAATCAAGCAGGTACAGAAAATACGCGGGTAGCAGAGTAACGGATAACGGTAAGTGTGACACAGAAATCCGAAGACGTATAAAAATTCTTTTTTTAATCATTTCACCTAAGCAAGGTTATAATGCTACTAAGACGCAAGGGTTACTGAGAGTGAAAGAAAATGCTTTGAATATTTTTGCCATATCAGGGCATGTGCTTCTACTATATATTTAGAGATTTTTGATAAAATCCTAGAAAGAATCTGAAATATTATTGGTCCAGACCTGGCATCGCGACTTCAGCCCCTTTCCTACTACCGTAATGTAGCTACCCTGTGCCTTTTCTTTAAATACTTTTATGGTAATTGTTCTAATGAATTTTCCTCTATGGTACCTAGACCTAATGAATTTAAGCGCACTTCTAGATTGGCGGCAATGTATCATCATTTTACAGTTGAAATGGCTGCTAGATCTAACCGTAATTTCTATGCTAACATTTTCTTCTATCACACTTCTCGCTTGTGGAACTCACTACCCGCTTCTTGCTTCCCAGTCAAATTTGAACTTCAAAAATGTAAATGCGATGTCAATCTTTATTTTCTGTTTTCTTAATTCTTGTTCTTTTATTGTCCTCCCTCCTTAATAGTAGTGTTTCTCAAACTCTCAGTAACTCCTAGTGGCTTTATTGCTTTACTTGAGGTGAAAGGATTTTAAAAAAAATGAAAAGACATTAGTGAGGAGGAAGGATAATAAAAGAAGAGGATTCTAGAAAACAAAAAGATAGCAATTGATAGCAATTGATTGATGTTTAAATTATTGAAGATCGTAGGTGACAAGAAAGTAAGAAACCAGAAGAGAATTCACCAGACAAGAAGTGCGAGAAAAAGTGCTATTAGAGTAGAATTAATGGTTGCATCTAGCTATTTCAACAGTAAAATCCTGAGACCTAATTGTCACACAAGTAGTACGCTTAAATTCAGGCGATTGAGCAACCAAGGAGTAAAGCTCATTAAAATAATTGCCATGAAAATATATATAGAAAAGACACAGGAAAGCCACGTCAAGGCGGTGAAAAAGTGACTGATGTCGATATCCCAGGTCAGAACTGATTACATTACAGACCCTCCTTTGTATTTTGTCAAGAATCCTGTGATCTGTCATAAGAACCCTAGACCAGATATGAAAGAAATATTCAATCCACGATCGAATGGTAGATTTATAATATCACTGACCTCGCTAGCATCCAGACTATATCACTTTTCAATTGTTCAATCTCTCACTCAAATGGCAGATTTCCCCATGTGATTCCCTATTAATTCTGATTAACACACTTCTCTAATTGATCTCTTCCTGACCTTCTTCTCGGACTCATGTCGTGCTCTGCCACTCTGTCCTCTTGACAATTCCGACCACGCGATCGTGACTATAGATATTACTTTCCGCTCTCCCATCAGGCAAGAACCGCACTATTAACAGAACAATTTTCTGTTATGAACTCACTGATTGGGGTTATTTTCGTGATTTTTTTCGAAATTATATTTTTAATCATCCTACTGAGAAATGTGCCACTAAGATTTCGTCCTGGCTGAAAGCCGGTATCGAAGCTTTCGTGCCATTACGGAAATACTAAGTGAAGCCACAATCCTCTTCATGGTTCTCTCTTGCCTGTTCAGCTGCTACAACCCATATGAATCACTTCTTCCGACTATACCATAATGACTGGTCCGATTGTAATAGAAGTCTCTTTGTCACCGCTGATAGAATATAGCATTTCACGGGTTTGGTTCTAGAGATTACCGGCGGCTCTCCAAGAATATACTGAACAAAAGCAAATCCTACTGCAGATAAAGCAGAGTGCTTTGCTCGGAAATTCTCTTCCAATTCTGCTCTCGACTCAATTGAAATATCTCCGACTGATGATCCCACTAGAACAGAATCTCGACTAAGTGATATGCACATAACTCCGTCAATATTTTCTATTATCATTTCTAAACTATTTCTCCACAAAGCTTGTGGATTAGATTATACCTCTGCAATTGTCCTAAAGAATTGTGCTCATAAACTGGATCCTGTTCTCTCTAAACTTTGCAATAAATGCCTCGTTGCTTCTTGCTTTTTTAGTTTGTTAGAAGTCCTCTTCTGTAGTTCATGTTTTAAGAACTCTGGGGAATATTCTGTCCCCTCAATTTATGATCTTATCAGTCTCATCTCTTTTTGGCAAAGTACTAAAAGCTCTAATTTATGCGGAATTGGTAAAGCACCTTACTTCATATGGCCACCTTTAGAATAAACCATATAGCTTCTGTTTCGCCTGTTTTACCCCCGATGTGTTAATGAATTTGCCTATCAAGCAGAATATCAAAGAGCGGACTGTGGGCCTAGATATCACAAAGGCGTTCGGCAGGGTGTGGCATTCTTCACATGCTATAGGACAACGGTGTCCCCGTACAAATATTTGAATTAATCCAATCGTTCTTAACAAATGGTGTAATGAAGGTCATGTTGAACGAACATGCATCATTTCATATTAATGCAGGGGTCCTCCCAAGGCCCTATCTTTGGACCTTCGCTGTTTTTGATCTTCATCAACGACCTCCCCTGTGTCATCTGTTCCTAAATAGGTATTGATGCAGTTGATACAACTATTTATCCTGTCTTAGTAGCAAGTTCGACAGATCAACCAAAGTAAATCCGGTAACTACTCTCGAAAATTATCTCTAATCGGTTAATTTGGACAAGGAATGGCTTGATAATTTTAACGCCCACAGAACAAAATTGCTATCATTTAATCACCAAGGAGAACTGATGCTATCCTCCAGAAAAGAAACACTTTACGCCTTCATAGGTTAACGTTTTTCAATGACATGAAGTGGAATGATTATATTGAATCATTTGCTACGTCTACCGCTGAGAAAGTTGGTTCACTGTGTCGTGCCAGACAATTTTTCTCGTCAGAATCCATTTCGCGCATTTATAAATCTATCATTCATCCATGCATTGAATACTGCTGCTATATTTGTACCGTTGTTCCTACTTTATATCGTGAGTTTCTTGACAAAATTCAAGAAAGGTCTGTAATGTAATCCATCCTGACCTGACATCTCGACTTCAGTCACTTTGCAACTAACGTGACGTGGCTACAAATACTTTCATGATAACTGCTCGGTTAAACTGAATGATTCATTCTGTCTACACAGGATCCGAGTCTGCTAACACACAACTACCAAACTATTATCTTGTATAATAGCACGGACTCATGTAGGTTCTGTGACCAATACATTAAAACTATTGATCACTTTATCTGAGGATATTCAATACTCACATCGAATAAGTACAAATGACAGGTGTAGATTAATATCTGCATTGCAACATATGTCATTACTACAGGATAAAAACCATCTTCTGAGATGTTTCTATAAACACAGATTGAACAATAGAAGTAAATTGCGCAGACATTATTATCAAAAACAGAAAAGGAAAAAGCTTGCACGCTGTCTGAAATGAGCGTACCAAGTGACAAAAACAATTAGGCATAGGTTTAAAAAAAATAAAAACTAAGCAAATACATTGACCTGAAAATGGAAATAGAAAATATGTGACACTAAAATTTTAAATTGTTCATGTTGTGGTTGGAGCTTTGGTTCCGATAAAAAGAAAAGAAACTCAAGAAGAATTCAGCAAAATCCCTGGTGCACCATCTTCTCTAGAAAATCAAAAAAAAAATATAGTCCTAGCAAACAGCTTACATCCTGTGAATAGCTTTGTCCATTTAAGATTTTGTCAATAACTGTCTTATGTTTAATTAAGTCGAAACTGTTATGACCCGGCATGTAATTATAAAACAAATGAAGGTCAAAATTTTTTTTTTTTTTAAATTAATAAAAGGCTTTTCGATGGAAAACAGCAAATGTAGGCCTTGTGGAAATAATCATGAGACAATGAGCCATTTAATCAGCAAATGTAATAAGTTGACCCAGGAGGAATACAAGAAGAGGCATAACTGATTGGAGAAGGAAAGCTACTGAGAACTATGCAAACAGTTGCTTTTTGATCATATAGATTAATGTTATATGCACAGACCAGAACCTATCATAGAGAATGATAAACATAAAATCTTCAGGGACTTTGAAATTCAAAAGTATCACCAAATCTATGCCAGAGGACCGGATATTGGTATTAGTAAACAAGAAGAAGAAAACCTGAGAACGGATTTCGCTGTTCCGGCGAAGCACAGAGTAGATCTGAAAGAAAAGGGAAAGAAGAAAAAAAAGCAGATAAATATCTCGACTTTGCGAGACAGCTAAGAAAGTTGTGGAACATGAAGGTGACAATCGTGCAAGTTGTTATAGGATCACTGGGAACGGTTTCAAAGAACTTGGGGAGGTATTGGAAATTAAAGGAAGGGTTGGAACAATCTAGACGATGCCATTGTTAAAAAAGACAGTTCTGATATTCAGAAAAGTGTTAGTGTGCTGAGGATTACCTAATCTCTAATGTAAACCAACAGTTACAATTAGTTTGAATAAAAATACTGTGAATAAAGTAAATAATAATAATAATAATAATAATAATAATAATAATAATGCATCGACCTGGGAAAGTTCATAGGTTAACCGTCATCTTCCCCACATATCCGCATAAACTATACCTCTTACTCTGTAACTCCTGGATATTGTAGAGGGTGAAAATCTATGTAAAAACAATCTAAAATAATTTAAAATATATGTCTATCTTTGAGTACGTATGTGTAAGTAGTAGTAGTAGTAGTAGTAGTAGTAGTAGTAGTAGTAGTAGTAGAAGCTTCACCAGTTCATGAACACAATGAAAAAAAAATGGAAACTGAGATCTTTACCTGGAGAACCAAAAAAACAAATGTCTTTACTCTTTGTGTGTAAAGAAGACGTTTGGTCAAACGGTAGAATGAGCCATTGTTGATAAG
>CAHIKZ030000019.1:935000-987500 GCA_903632075.3 Acanthosepion pharaonis
ACCAATTTGTAGCTCATACCTCACACACTTTCATTGACAATAATGCATTCTGTCTTTTTATAGTTAATAGTCCTTTTTATTTCCATACTTTTAATTGCCGTGGAATTTTCGCTGGTACTGATCGTCTGTGATAAGCGTTTAAATGCGGCTTATTTAATAAATATGTTCTTTTATGTGCGTCAGTATTCGAGTATTAGAAAGAATTATCGAACCGAGTTCGAATGTTGGCTGTTCACTTTGTCTTAATGGCTTTTGGAAAGGCAAGAAGAATTCACTTTTTGTGTACTTTCTCACTTATAAACAGATATCTTCACAAAACCTTTTGTCCTAATCACGGCATGATGGTTGATGAAGAAGCGAGTGGAGACACCATTCTCCCAAAAGTGGTTTATTTTCCAAGGTAGCATTAGCCAAAAGCTGCGACCTCCTTTCTCAACCTTCACGGAAGCCAATGTTAATAACTTTGAATTATCACGGAATTTTCGAGATGTAAGTACTTAGATTAAGTTATTATGGCACAAGTACTAACATAATTGGGCACTCAATAAAGACTGAACTCACTTCCTTACCTCACGATTTGACAGACTGCTTTTTAATCACCGAACTACAGTAGGCAGATTTGCGTAATTAAGATATACAGTCCTTTGAATGAGTTCGATATCGCCTGATTTTTCATATAAAGAATATGAAGATTATGCGAAATCGCAGTTTGATTCCTCTCTCAGTGCTCTTGATATATAGCCTTGAGCTAGGTTTAAGTTATACGGTCTAGCAATCTGTTGATTAAGTTTGAGTGTGGCTGACCTAATAAAATGAATCATTTGAAGGAAAATTATTTAAATATCTACACGAATCATCAGACAAAACTTGGATAAATGCATTCGTGTATGTAAAACTGCTAATCAGTTTATTGACTTGGGTGCTTTTTCTAAATAACCGACAGACGTATTGACAGTGAAGCATAAAAGAAATATGAATTATTCATGGACACTCCTATTTTGTAAATATTCTCATTCATTAATCTTTTACTATTCATAATGACTGTTGTACAGTGAATGGTGAATATTCACGAAATGTTTACTTACTAGAGAAAACTAAAGAGAATCAGTTCACTTGAAAGATTTCTTTTCAACTTATGAAAAGCGTACATTATGAATTGTTTTGCCTTTCACAAAATTCCTTTGTAAATCAGAATGTTGAATAACATTTTTTTTTCATTGAAAAAAACAAACAAAGCATTCGATGATTCCAATCTCTGATGATAATAACTTGTTTAAATATAATGACTGATTCGATATTTCGGTTAAAAAAATTAACTTGAACCTGAGGGGATTAAAAAAGAAATGTCTTTGTAGCGAATATTGTTCGGACAATTCATTCAACTTTCATCATATTTTTTAGGTTAATATAACGTTTCGGTTGATTTATTCGAAATAATAGCTATTAACTATACGAGGAAGCAGCTCATTTGCCCGTACAATATTTGGCATGTTAATGACTCTTTGCTAAGTTACAGACAAAACTGATTTATTTATTTATTGTCTGATGAACGACCTAATTCTTATTAGGATCAAAGTCGTAGGATTATTATTATTATTATTATTATTATTATTATTATTATTATTATTATAAATAAATACAAATAAAATATTAAAGAATAATAATAATAATAATAATTAACATTATAAATAAAATAAAATATCACAACAACATAAAAAACGTTGTATAAAATAAATTAAATAAAAATTAAAAATAATAGAAATACTCCCAGTATGCAGCAAAAACTGTTTCTGGCGAAAATACGCACATACCGCCAAAAAATGTTAACTTCAATCTCTTCACCACGAGCCTTCGTACGGGCAACACGTGTTCAACTTCTCTCTGCGATATGACTTGTAATACTACAATATACTAAATTTCTCCATTTTACCACATGAAACAAGTGTAACCTAAAATTTACAAACACACCAATACACACAAAAAATATAAACAAATTGTATGAAATTAACATACAATTTACCATGCTATTCCTGTTATTTCTGCACGTTTTATTTTCTATCAAGCATGCTTTTATCCCCGTAAACACGAAGCTAATTTCTACTGTTAAGATGCGAGCGAAAATCTACACATTTTGGTGAACGCCAACGTGTATAAGAAAAACAACCTCTTCAGCCACAAAATACAAACCGTTTTGTTCCTTTATCCCGAAAGACACATTAATTGCAAGACGCAAATCAATTTTGCTTGATCTGTTAGGGATCAGTAATAAATTCCTGCTTGACTGTGAATTTTTCACTCATTGGTCATATTCAGCACATATTGAACCATTGAATCATTGCAACTTTAAATTATTATTCGTTCTAATATTTACAGAATTCCTTTAATAAACATGTTTAATTCTCAAAAAGACTGCCAAACGGTACTTTTTGCTGAGAAAGATAAAAAAAATTCCGAAAAGATGGAATTATGAAATTCCGTAAAAGATGGCAGAACCTAACGGAACAAAATAATAAATATGTTGTTTAATAAATTTAATGCCAAAAATAATCTAAAATAAATTTTATTTTTACTTAATAAACCGAACGAACCTTTGCAGTTTGTTCACATAAACTATTGCCAATACCCTGCTTAGTTTCTGAAAGGCATCTTTCTCCATTCCCATCTGTCTTCGGTTTTCTGTGTCACATTTTCTATCATCTGTTATTACACTACCCAGGTAGTTAGAGATAGCTTGATCTTGACGTCTTCAATTCATAACTCACACCTTGGGTCACCTCTTTTGCTCACAACCATTCAGTCTGTCTTCTTGCATCTAACGGTTAGCCATTTCTTCTTTTATCCTTTATGATCTAGTCTAAGAGTCCTTTCTTATCCTGGTACTATGGTCAACAAGCTAATCCTGCAGACTAATTTTTCACCTCAAAGTCAATAATTCTACGAGCAAACGAGTGTGCTATTTAAGTGGTGTTTTTCATTCCGTACATTAGTACCAATTTGAAATCAATAGAGTTAGTCTGTATGACAAAATTCACAATCCGTGTAAATATTAATCAATCAACAGTCAATAATAACAGAGTAGAAAATGTTAGTCCTGTTCTCATTGATTGAAGATTATGTGAGTAAATATTGAAATATTAACTCACGACTTATCTTTGTTAATCAAAGAGATATTTAACAAACTTTAATTAGTTTAGAAATGAACTCACGATTCCTCTTATTCCTAAGCGATTTTTTAAAATTTTCATTTTTAATGTTCATGTCACTCCAAGAGATAGGCGAGCATAACTCTCCACAGATTCCTTTTCTTTATTGTCTGTGAATTATAAATTATTTTCTCGTTGTCTTGTTCACGGTTCTGAATTAAGTGTTGTCCTTATCCTAGACTGTCTCCCACCCATGGCTTGAGAACCCAGTCTGTTCTGGTATGTAACACATAGCTGGAGGAAGAAGAGATGGATTCATTACTTTATGAAGAGAATTTGCACGAAATTGAATGTAAGAGAGTTCAGATTTTAGAGTATGCAATTGAAACTTCACATACTAAATTAATGTGCTTCAACAGTAAGAGATTTTCTATAGTAATTTTTATTATAACATTTCTTTATTCTAAGTGTTTTTCTGATGCTCTAGGCATGGCACATTTTGCTCTATTTTCTAATGCATTAATTATTTTGAAATCTACTTTGGCATATCTGGAGTATAATTTGACGAGTTTAAAGAGATACAACTGGGGTTTATTACAAGAGACAAGCCACTATTCTTAAAACACTTAAACCAGGTCTTGAGCAGTAAGGTCAGGTATTTTTTCGGTTACTTTCACTTCTTGAATCCTGATGTTGGATTCAGTTGTTTTGAAGCCTAAAAATTACCAGAAGTTTAATACTTTTTTTTTTTTTTTTTGCAATGTCGAAGTGCATAGTACAACGCTTTTAAGGAGGCGGCCTGACTCGATCGGAGTCATGTCGGGGTTTCTGTTTGAACCAATATGATGCAAAAGCCGAATTCGGCGACGAGGACAGTCCATCAGTATGCGATTTCATAGTAAACTACTATGATAATTTCCGGACGAGAGTAGTTTCAGGTACAAAAGCGTCGGAATGGCAGACACTGGAAAAGGGTATCATCACAGGTTGTACAATGTCTGATGGCCTATTTTCATTTACCATAAACATGCTGGTAAAGGCAGCCTAGGTGGAATGCCAAGACCTTGTGTCTAGGTCAGGAGTGTGCCAGGCACCGATAAGGGCTTACATGGACGATTTAACCGTGACAACGACATATGTCACAGGAGGCAGATGTCTTTTAAAGGTTCTCGAGGAAAATATGACTTGGACCAGAATGAATTTTAAGCCAGCATAATCTAGGCGCCTAGTATTGAAGAAAGCAAGGTCATGTAGAAAGTTCGGTTTACAGTCGCAGGAGCAACAACTCCTACTCCGAGCGAAAAGCATGTTAAGAGCTTGGGCAAGACTTTTAACTGTAGCCTGAAGGACACAGCCACGATCCAGCAGACTATACAGGATCTTGATTGCCAGGACGTTTCAAGCATTTCTTTTCCAGCATGCAGTATTGCTCCGGATATTGTGGCCATTGCTCGTCTATGATGTTCCGATTACCACCGTGGAAACGTTAGAGAGAACAATTAGTAATCGGTTGAGAAGGTGGCTGGGTTTGCCGAGATGCTTAAGTGGTGCGGCCCTTTATGGTAACAGAAACGCAATGCACCTCCCCTTTAATAGCCTTGTGAAAGAGTTTAAAGTCACGAGAACGGCTGCAGTATGCAGAATCCAAAGATCCAAAAATGGCAGCAGCCAGAACTCAGATAAGATCTGGCAGTAAATAGAGCGCTGAAGGGGATTTGTGAGTAGCGGAGGAGAGACTTAGGCATAAAGCTATCCTGGGTTCAATAGCTAAGGGCAAAGCGGAGTTGGGGTTTTTCACAGTCCACAAACCTACATTACCAAAAGCAAAGAAAGACGCCAACTCATTCAAGATGTAATCCGTGCGGGCGTAGAAGAAGCTAGATACTGTAAAATATTTTTTTCTTTTCGGTTACCGGTTGCCATTTGTTTCCGCTTATTTACGGTTTTTATTTCCATATCCATGCCTTATTTTCTAAGTCAGCAGGGAGCCTAGAAGAAATGGGAGAACGTTGAACAGAAAAGAATTACCTGGTCAGAGTGCTGGCGGTCAGATTTTAGCGAGGTTCGATTTCTTATCAAATCAGTATATGATGTCTACCGAGCGCAACTAACCTGCATATATGGGGGAAGGGTAAGACCTCCATTTGCCAACTATGTACAAGGAAAGGATCTTTACAGCACATCCTTAGTAGTTGCCCCAAAGCTTTAGGTCAAGGGTCGGCAACCTACGGCCCGCGGGCCGGATCCGGCCCGCGAAGGCATTTTGACCTAGCCGCGAGCATGATTACCAATGACTCTATTTTTAACATGAGAGACGACCTTCAAATGAAATTTGTTATGTCATTTTCCATAGAATGTCTACACATCTCAGTGCACTAAAAATATTAGACTATCTGCCAGTTATCTTTCATGAGACTTATTTTACCAAGTTGCGTTGCCTACGTTTAATGTCAAATAATGGATACATATTTGTTATGACCCTTGGCTACATTAAAAGATAACAGAAGCGAAAGGAATGATAAAGTGAAAGAGGACAGGGAGGGACTTGACATGCGAGATAGCAGAAATCTAAAGACAGTTAAGCATACGCGCATTATACATACATGCCTCATGAATGTGTGGATAATACCGCATGTGTACGTACGTAAGTGTATATGTTTGCAACTGTTTGTACTCGTATGTATGGGTATATGGGCTTCGTTTTTGTTTGATGTGTGTGTGTGTGGTTCGTTTGTGGAACAATTTTCAATAACAGTTTCAAACCTACACGTCATAATTTCATCCATTTCACTTCGGTTGATTTTTTTTACTTTGAAGTATTTTGACGTTCCTTGAGGAAAAGTAATTTTTGTTAGGTGTTTTTTAATTTTAGATTTTCTTTTGCTTTTCTGATTTCTCAATGTTTATTTTCATTATGGTTTTAAATATTTAGGTTGACAGGGGTCTGCATATGTAATTTTCCTTAATTTTTCATTAATGGCCTTCGTCCGGCCCGCGACCCGTCATTATAACACGATCCGGCCCGCGGTGTCAAATGAGTTGCCGACCCCTGCTTTAGGTGATGGTCGGTACCGTTGGCGCTACTACCAAGCCTTTAAAGCAATTGCAAACGAGGCGACTAAAGCTATAATGGCTAGTAAACATCAACCAGAAAAGAAGTTGAATCAGATTAACTTCATCAAAGCTGGAGTAAAGATACAGAAATAGAGGGGGGAGAGAGAGAACAAGCCTGTTATCTTACGCAGATGATTGGCAGTTGATAGTGGACTTAGAGACCTAGCTGAAGTCCCCCAGACACATAGCCGTAACGTCACTCAGACCAGATCTGATATTTCACTTCGACAACCCGAAGTAGGGCATTATTTGGGAACTGTCTGTGTCATGGGAGGAATTTATTACACTGGCAAATGAGAGAAAGAGGTCCAATTACAAGAACCTGTCGAACAATGTCGGTGGAATATATTATGACCAAGAAGTTGGTTAGAGGGGCTCTGTAGGACAGCAGTTGTTCAGAGCCCTAGCAAAAATAGGCATAGTGGGGCAGCGAGGGCGAGAGCGCTGAAGGACATTACCAATGCAGTTCTAACTGCTTCCAAGTAGATTTGGTTTAAGGGATCTGAGTCATGGAAGAACTAGTGAGGACGATAAGAGTGTGAATTGGGGGGAAAACACCCACGCAAACATACGTAGGGAAATGGAGGGTTAGGGGTTACAAGATATAAGGACATATTGAGGCAATATAATAAGTCATGGCAGTCGAACGGTTGAAAATTGTTGGCGTATGTGGGGGGTCCATGGGTGATAATTTTTCTTCCTTTTTTCTTTTTTTTTTTTTTTGCTTTTCGGTTACTGGTTGCCATTTGTTTCCGCTTATTTACGGTTTTTATTTCCATATCCATGCCTAATTGCCTAATTTCTATGAATGTAATTTCAGAGAGCAGAGATGTAAAATAGTATCGTAGTAATCATAGTTTTGAAAATGTCGAATGTCAATACTAGTTTTAATTGGCTAGATTTATTTCGAGTAACATTTAATAGATGGTAAATATGTGTATAGGTTACTTAATTGAGTAGTTAGCTTTTTTATTTATTTTATTTATTTATTTAGATCAGGCCATGGAATTATTTTAGTCAATAAATCACAAAACTGGGAAGGAACTTCAAATAAATAGTACGAGTTAATTTTGCAATGACTGGTTTCGTAAAAGTAAATTAATTTAAATGGGGGATAGAATTTATGTATGTGTGTCCGTGCATGTGCGTTTGAGTACATATTCTACATTTATATGTGTACACGTACATATATGTATAGGAATTTCTGTGAATTTTGTTTAAGAGTATAAGGTAAATGTTGAGATTTATCTGATAGTAAGAATAGCGAATAATTTTTTAGAAAAGCTACTATAAGTGATAAGTTAGACTAATTTGCATAAGTGCAGTCGATCTACTGTCTTAGAACACTACAGAACTGTCTTAAAGGACATAAATGAATGGAATCGTTCGTTTATATAAATAAGCGGAGTTAAGCGGAGTTAGCATTAGGTCTGTTGCTAATTATACCTTTGTGTAGTAAGCTTTCTATTTCATTACTTACCTACGAGTTTGTCTTATTTCTTTCTGTTATCTTGAAAACACGAGATAGAACAAGACCATAGAC
This sequence comes from Acanthosepion pharaonis, assembly GCA_903632075.3. Taxonomy (NCBI): domain Eukaryota; kingdom Metazoa; phylum Mollusca; class Cephalopoda; order Sepiida; family Sepiidae; genus Acanthosepion; species Acanthosepion pharaonis. Next base: position 942,801 of record CAHIKZ030000019.1, read on the forward strand.
AAGGCAGGAAGTCATAAGAAGGAAACAGAAATAGCAGAGCAAAAAAAAAAACGTGCTCTTCAAAATATAAAGAGGTAACAATCACAATAGAAAAATATACTATAAATATAGAACAAACACATTATGCACTCCTCTAAGACAACAAATAAAACCTACAATACATACAGTCATGGAAGGACTTGTAATATTACAATTTTAGATAATATTGGAGCTGATCAAGATGAATAGAAACAAAGCGGTAGAACCAGATAGAATTGTAAAAGAGATGTTGTTAGCTTCGGGCGATTTACAAATCGATAAGCTTACTGAAATAATAAATGAAATATATAACAGCAGTGGAATGCCAGAAGACAGAAGATCTAGTTTCATAGCTTTGCCACAGAAACTAATAAATGAATGCGAATTCTATAGGACAGTTAGCTTAATGAGTTATATAAGTAAACTTATCATTAGGAGGATTCGAATGAATAGAGATCGTAATAGAATTAGTTCAGAAATAGGCTCGTAACAGTGTAGTTTTGTTTAAGATACTGGAACAAGAAATACTAACTTTATGGTCAAAATCTATCAAAACGAGCAATACAAATGCAGAAAGATTAATGCCTATGTTTTAGAGATGAAGTAAAATTATTTGATAAGATACAATTCGAAGTTCGTTTTGAAATGCTCGGAAATCTTGATTTATATGAGAAAAATAATCCATAAACTTTACTGAGAACAAACTGCCGGCATATGGATATAGATGGCATTCCGTGAGTATACAAAAATAGAAAGACTAGTAAGACGATGATGTATTTTCTCACTTTAACTGTTTAACCAATATAGTAAGACAATCATAACGGAACTAGAAATCTATCAGGATTTATAATCGGGGGACATAATCTTTGCAACATAATATATGCGGATGCCACTGTGTTAATGGCAGCCTCAGAAAGGAAACGGAAACATCTCTTACCTAATATAAAAATTGCAATGTGAAGAAATAGATATTAACTATTAGATAGAATACATTATTATCATCAAAAGCGACAACCAATGTATTAGGGTGTTTAAAATAAAGCAAGTGCAGAAATTTAATTATCTGGGTAGTGTAGTAATAGACAATGGAAAATGTAACACAGTGATCCGAAGACGTACAAGAATAGCAAAAAATGCCTTTCCGAACCAAATAGGAAGCAAGGTTGTTTTTAGAGAACCCATTCTTTTTTCTTTTAAGTGAAAATGGTGCAATATCTGGCAGGAAATACAATGTTATAAGATTAAGAATAACGTGTAAATTTTCCGAATTTTAGAAAAGTTTAAAAAGAAATTTCACAATGTCTTTTGTGTTCGTTTTGAACATCTGAATAAACTGAAAATTTTCATGGCTTCTTCGATTATTTTTTATTAATGTAATGCGCTCAAGAGTCTCCGAATATTTTTATAATCTGTGAAAGAGAGAGAGAGAAAGAGAGAGAGAGAGAGAGAGAGACTAATCTAAATTGCTATTTAATCCGTAGATGGGGCAAAAGAGACGGATCCATGCCTTTTCCAATGATATTTATGTGATTAATTATCTCTCCAAATTTGAGCCATCCCTCTACGGGTGGTGGTTGCTGGTATTGGCCCGTCCATATAACTATACCTCGCACTATTACTTCCAAATGGGCGGAGATAATTTCTTCGTCTCTCTTCGTATCTTATCTCGACTTAGAAATAGCCGATAGGGCTAAAATAGTTTCACACCCAGTGAATATCGATGTCATAATACTAACGATAATTTTGCAGAACTAAATTGTTAACTATCGCTCCACAGTAAGCACCCAATACTTGATAGAATAACAAGTTATTTGATAATATTTAAACATGGCACAAGGCTAAAATATTAGAGTATTTAGTAAGGGCCGATCTTATTATATCCAGCGAATAATCAAGCGAAACTAGTTTACTGTTGCTCTATTGTAGGCGCCCAAGATAAATGTTAGGTTGATACATCATGACTATAATTTCGGTTTGTAAGGTGCGCCCTTTTCTTAGAATAAACTCTTTCTCTGTAACTCCGAATTTAGTTTTTTTATCAGGTTCAATGCAAAGCAAGAGGTTGCCACATATTTTTCACTCAACTCAAAAGCAATAAAATATGTAAGAGAACCCCTACGTCATCGAATCTTTAATACCTTTGTAGTATTCTTCTGAATGTAACTCGTTTATATTCACACAAGCATTTCGTGTTGCAGCAGACACGTCGCCATGGTGATCCTAGGGTTTTTTCTCGCAACCCTGGAAATCATTTATCCCACCTGTTAGAATGATGAGAAGTAATTTTTAGCGTACTAATTCTTACAGCCTAAACCAAGCATCGAACGCATTTCCAGTGCTCGATAATATTTCACTTTCTATTGTGAAAATTAGCAAAGAAAACATTAATTTCTTTGTAGCCTTAGAAAATTGATTAAGAAAAATACCTAAATTTTCTTTCAAATAGTTTTTATTTTCCCAAGTACATTCAATCTCATCTGAGGCCATCTTCAGAGGGTTAAGTTGTCTGTGAGTATGTATATGTGTTTCTGTAAATTCAAAACATTTCAACTGTTCGTTTTTACTGCTTATGCAGCATTCTTGATTTCAAAGTTGGAAGTTTACGTGTTTTTTGGGGGTGTTTTGCCAGGAAGTATTTTTTTTCATTTTTGCTCATACATTTATAATTGTTTTTATAGGCATTTAAGGAATACAGAAGAACTCTTAACAACCAGAAAAAAAGACATTACGCATTCAATACATTTTAACCAACTTGAATTCTTGTTATATAAAACTAATATTATTTCTTAATGCACGTCGTGTATTTATACATAATTTTATTCTTCTAATGAATGTCATGTGATTGTTTTAAAAGGCTAAATTGCGAATGGGCCCGCAAAATTTTATATTATTTTATCGAATACTGAAACTCTGCCTTTTAACGTTGAACTAAAACCCGTGTCGAAGGATTCATACAACTACAGGTATTTTCGCTTTATATGATGCATTCTTTTATTTCTTCAAATAAACGAACTCTGAAGAGATAAATGCTCCAATTTATGTCTAATTGCTATTTTTATTTTACAGGTAAATGGAATGGCTTCGACCAGTACATCTTGTAAAATAATCCCGATGTATTCTACTACATCTGTGGTGAATACGCCATTGTTTCTAACATGAATCCAGTCACAAGATTCATACAGCGTGCTTACTTTCTGCATTACTCTTGATGACCAGAATGAACTTTGGGCGCCACAGATGGTATGTAAGACATGTACCAAGTACCAAAAGCAAGAAAAATTGTCCTAAGTTTAGAGTTCCCATGGTTTAGAGGGAGCCAACAAACCATAGCACTGACTGCTATTTCTGTGCTATTGATGTGGCTGGGATCAGCAGAAAGAACGAAAGCAGACCCAAGTATCCTGATCGTCAATCAGTACATCATCCTGTAGCTCACTGAGATGAAATTCCAATACCTGTCTTTGGAGAACTTCTTGGCCTTAGTGAGGAAGATTTCTCCAGAATTCAACAACAACAATCAGATTTTTAAAAACTCAAATTAGCACAAAAAATTAACTTGAATGAGAGAAACGGGTGTCATTTTCGGATTCAACGGTCAAAAATTGTCCCAAATCATTTGGAAAAACATAGAGAACTTGAAAAAAATTGTTGTCTATTGAGTGGATAACAAAAAACGTATTCAATTGATTTTGTGATATATCCTTAGTTAAGGTTTTTCTGGGTGTGGTCCTTTTTATCTACTTTAGCGCAACCCAGGAATTCTTTCATCACGTATATATTACCAATATGTAGAAAGAAAAGTCAATAAGAGAAGAAAGAAAAAAAGCACCGGGGTAAACGCCCGTATTCCCTTCGCTTAGTTACCATCTGACAGCCATCCCTACTCCTGCTCCACTAGCCGTATTGATAGAAACGGTTCGTTTGCAGGTTTAGGAAAAGATTAGTTTACATATCAAAAACGCTTCCAAAGCTTTCGTGCCCCACCTTAAGAAACAAATTTGGATTCCCAGTGGCAGAGAATTATTTACAAATCATTATGCAGTTCTTAAAGTTTTTCTGTGTTCAAAGTCTTCTGAAAAAGAATGATTACTGGGATCGTTCTGTTAGGTCCAAATCAAAAGGCAATCGACCCCGAATACCAGGAACTCTCTCTCTCCATCTCTCTCTCTCTCTCTATATATATATATATATATATATATATATATGAAATATATACATATGTATATGTATATATGACATACACACACTTATATATATATAACATATATATAACATATATATATATATGAAATATATATGAAATCTATATATATTTCTTATATGTATAATATGCATATATATGTGTGTGTGTAATTTCTATACATATTATATATTATATATGCGTGGTACTTATTGGAAAGTGCTCAATATCAGTGATATAGCTAATATACTTAGTTGTATTGATGTGAGTTTGTAACCCAGAATCACAAACTCACATCAATACAGCTATATATATATATATATATATATATATATATATATATATATATAATTCAAATATATATATTTTATATATATACATATATATATAAATATATATATATATGAAATATATATATATATATATATGTATATTTCATATATATATATATATAAAATATATATATATATATCATATACATATTCCATATATATATGAAATATATATATATATTTCTTACATCTTTATATTTCATATATATATGAATTTCATATATGTATATACTATATTTATATATTTATCACACACAAACACACACACACATATTTATATATATATATTTATATATACATGAAATATATGTAGATATTCATCATGTATATATCTGAAGTGAATTTATGTATTCGACGTGGTGTAATGATTTGCAAGCTTGTCTTGCTAGATCAATTACCACTAAGTCGTGTGTTCGATCCTCACTGGGCTTTCCATCCTTTCGGCTTAAGATCACATCTAAGCTAAGTAAATCGTTATATATGTAAATCATCAGCTACTCTCGTTTACCGAGCATAACCCACTATTCGCCAATTCCTGTCGCCGGCACCTGCTCAAGCACATTTGTTTTTGTTCCACACCCAAAGCACCTTGACAATATAGAAATTCCTATACCTGTATCAATTGTGCTCTGACAGCTGGTGTATCGCGGTGAAAATCAACTTGACTGTACATGACAAGGTAACATAAATTATTGGATTTCGAACGTTGATCAGACCCCGGAAGACTGGTCACTTCTGGCGTGGTATGTCATGATTGCATCTGTTTCGGGCTGAATGCATGGTTTGAATGTGGTATGAGGCTATGGATTGCATTTTTTTAAGAATTCACTCTGATGATAGGTGGTAGTTCCATAATGGTTTAGTGTATGTTCACATGGCATGGATTGGTTTGTCGAAAAACGTTGTTGACTGGTGAGAGTTACGTTGCATTGTTTCATGATCGGTTAAACACATTCGTGGATTCAATGCACCCAACAACGATGTGCGATTCTATCAAGATAATGAAGTTATCAAGAATTAGTTCGAGTAGCATTCTACGGACGTCAGACGAATGGTATAGCTACCACGTTCACGCGGCATAAAATAAATTGGACATTTACTCGACCTTGTGTAGAAATCTATGCTTACCTGCAGATATGAGGGAGCTAACGAGATGGCATAGGTCCACATTCCACCAGAGACCTTCTGATCACTTGTGAAATCAATGTCAGGTGAACTTCGTTGGATTAGAAGGGATCGTAGTTATCCACCCCATGACTTCGAGCACATCAATATATATATATGGTTATACTTTTGTCGATAGGGTGTCCAATGCCGTTTTTCTTGGGAAAATGCAACATTGGTGGAATTGAAATCTTCCTGATGCAGTCACAACTTCGCTGGTCTGGTCATGTTGCAAGAATGAATGGCAACAGAATAGTTAAGGTCCTCATGTATAGCCAGCTTGACTTTGGACAAAGGAATTTTAGACGGCCGTAGCTCAGATATAAAGACAAGCAAAAGAGTAATCTCTCAGTTGTCAATGTGACTCATACTAACTTCGAGCGAGATGACCAGGGCAGAGTTAGCTGGAGACACTTGTGCAGGGGTGGTATGAGAAACTTTGAAATCAGTCGCATTGACTGGCTAAGAGACGAAGGATAACAGCGAAATGTCCCGAGATCCTCACTGTTGCACAAAATGTGGACTTGTATGTGGGTTTAATGATGGACATTTATGACGATAGAGCCAATCAGGGAAATTGTTGAACATCTTGTAGATTATGCGTGGTGATCATGTGGGTGCGCATTATCCTGCTGGAATAGTACATCGCCTTCATGAATAGCAACAGAAAGTGTTGAACAATGATCTGGATGCACATGTCTCTGTCCTCATCTCAATACCCGAATCCCAAAGGTGAATGAGTTGTAAATTATGGCATCCCCCACCATAATGTCAAGAGTTTGGCTTGTTCCTCGTGGACGAATACACTCTGGAAGATGTTACATTCTAGGTTTACATCGTCACGCAACACTAAATAAAAAAAACCCGATCCAATAGGTGATCCTTTCGCAGCACTACGAAACGTGCACTGTGGCATTCTTCGCTAGAAACACGCATTGTAACGTTCATTTGACCATCTTGCCAACATCAAAGAACCCCTGATGAGTTATGTTCAACATACTGTGAAATGACTAACCAAGGCGCACAATCTGATCCCACTAAAATGACTCTAATTGACGAAAAGTATCATGTTTACCTCTCTGTAGCATGTGATTTATTTATAGTGGATACTTTGACCATCCGAACCTTGTTGCAAAATGTGTCGTCATCTATATTTCAGACAGACGATGAACTGGTATGAATGTGACCAAATCACAAATTGACCGAATACTTAAAACAATATCAGAATATCTGCTGTACCCTTGTATGAATATACAGTGTCAGGTTCAAAATCTACATTGTTTTTTAACATTTGCTGGCATGAAAGACAAACCGGTTACCATTAGTGGGCTGACGACAATCTTCATTGACTGTATGGAGAACTTTTCAAGATTCTCGTTATTTCTATCATATCGTAGGAACATTTCACAGCTTGTAAAAAGTGAATGCCACTTACAGAATTGTATTTTACACGGATCTTCTTTCTTAGAATGTCGAAGTATTGGTACAGATTCAGTAGTAGTTTTCCCTAAAAGAAGATAAAATTTCACGCGCACTCATTTTTTTAGACATCATAGTAATCACCAAAGGTGCTTTTAAACACCAGAAAAATAACCAGAAATTTGCAAGGAGTTCGTTGTTAATAAATATATTAACAACGAACTCCTTGCAAATTTCTGGTTATTTTCTATTTTTATGTTCTAAGCTGCGTTGTATAAGTAGTATTAATTCTAAGCAACGTTGGATGGGGTTAGTTATATTTCCATGTTGGTTAGACTTTAGAAAACTGCCAACACGTTTCAAAGCAATTGACATTGTGAAAAGATAATAAACGGCTAATTAATTGACTGAAACAATTGGGACAATAATCACCACGAGCATTTCTGTACGTTCTTTGTCCTCATAAAAGTAAAGCTGTAAGACACTAGAAAAGCAATAAAAACTTATATTTTTGTCTGTTGAATTAAATAAAATAAATATATGTGTGTATGCGTGTATGTGTGCGCGCGCGTGTGATAAAAAGAGGGAGAGAGAGACAGACAGACAGACGGATTACAAACAAAAAGAAAACTTGTCTTATCCGATGCGTTTCGTCCTCTGGGTAATTTTATCAAGGTAAATAAAGTCCTTCAGAGGATAAAACGCGTTGGCTAAGATAAGTTTTCTTTTTGTCTTTATTCATATTGTCCTTTTACATATATGCTCTATCTGAGATTTATATATATATATATATATATATATATACTTGCGTATCATGTGACTTTTAAAGTCATAATTTTGAAGCTAATTTTAAGAGCGTCCCATCATACACCAGATATAAAATTAGCGTGTGTACAGCTGGCCATGGCTACGTCATTGACAAAAATTTATATTCACTTACTGTAGTCAAATTATCTTCAAAATTAGGTTTTCAAAGGTCACATAGTACGCGAGTATATACGGTATATATATACGGTATATATATATATATATATATATATGTGTGTGTGTGTGTGTGTGTGTGTGTGTGTGTGTGTGTGTGTGTGTGTGTGTTTTAATGAATATACATAATATCCCACGACGATAGCACGGCTCGGAGTTTCATGCAAACATGCAATCTTCAAACATTATGAAATCAGCTTCTCGTGGTGTTGATTTAAATTTCTGTGTTAAGACATTTTATTTATAAAATAGCAAAAAATTAGATTATTATATATATTATTGTATTATATAGCCATAATTATTAGCTTCATGTTCCATAGTTTCTTCAATTTGCAGGCACTGTCATATCAATTTTTATTTTTTTGCTCTTTCGCCTTACAGCCTGACGGAACACTATCTTTATTGTTATTAATTTTATTGCTATATGTTGGTTGTGTAACCCATAATATGTGTAGGAGTTGGTTCCTAAATTATAGCAAAATATTAATTCACTCTCATAATTACATATACATTGATACAGTCTCGAGTAAAATAATAAACACTTACATGGATTTATACAGTGTTTATAATGTTATTATGCAATTTTGATTTTAAAATGTCAATGTAGGAATTCCTTAGTTTACTGATGTTACGTTAAGACATTAGTTTGTTCAACAAAGCCACGCTCTTTTACAGATCTTGCGAAGATAAATATAATCAGTCTTACAACTAACAAAACAACTGTAGAATATATTCGTTAAGCCTAAAACTGATACGTGTATACTAGATGGCGAATATGCTGAAAGTTATCACCCCTATAATTATGCTATATCTATTAGGCTGAGTTATAAATAATTTCATTTTTTGTTTATCAACTTTATTCTTCAAAATATTACGTACATTTACATTTAATTCAATCATATATTCACCATTATCTGCAATGGCTTGTTACAACCCATCAGGATTCTCATTTTTAAATAAATTCCGTGGGTTTTGATGTTAAAAATGATTTCGGCAAACTCTTGTTTCCTTGAGAATGTTTTCACCATCAAACATTTTGCAGCAATCGAAAAAGGTAATAATCGTCTGTGGCAAGCACAGGTGAAAATCGCGGGTAGGGGTTGTTGAACAGACCAACCAAGTTCCAAAATTTCTTCCTGTGTTTTCTAGCGATGACATCGAGAATTTTTTTTCCTATCAGCGAGCACAGGGCGCTTTTCAACCCATCCTTTAATGACACGTTGAGGCTGCCGAAGGAATAAAGGTGTATCTATTGATATATTACGTCATAAGAACTCTAAATGAATAATACCTCGATGATACCACTGTACGCATAACATTTACTTTCTTAGTGCTCAGCTATTGGGGTTGGTTGTGTAGATTTATTTGTCAATCTACTGCCTTTTGCGTTTAATATTCTCATATGTAACCTACTTTTCGTCATCTGTTTAATATTTCCATATGTAACCTACTTTTCGTCATCTGTTTAATATTTCCATATGTAACCTACTTTTCGTCATCTGTTAGGATATATTTAAGGAATGATTAGTTAGGATGATATATTCGTCATTACAATTGGTTCCCGAAAATGGAAATTGCTAAACTTAATAGAACGAATTTGTTTTCATTTATATCTTTATTTATATCTACATCTTTATACCAGATGTATAATTTTAATTTCTGTAGGTATGTTAGTGCGTGTGAATGCATGTGTAACGAAGAGAATGTTGTTCTCTCGAAGTTATGACCTTCGTAAGAGAAGCCACCCGGCAACAAAAATGAAAGCCACTCAAAAATTGCCATATGTGAGGCATTCCAATGGCTTCGGCGGTTTACATTCCCACACTTAATCATAATGCACCCACACAGACTTGGGTATTTACCGAGCTGAGTTTGGTCGAGCGCAAGAAAACTGGCGAAGGACACCCTGTGAGAATCGAAATCAGTATATCAGCGAAATAGACACTTTTCCACGAAAATTGCTGATATTTACGAAATTTAGTTTAGTCCGGAACAAGGACAAAGTAAACAGTAAAAAATATTTTGGTATGTCACTCCTCCATAGGAATCAATGCCTAGAAAATCAGCATTTGTTATCATGTCTTCTCAGTGGCCTCAAACACCCATTATTAGTTCTGATGGGAAACAACTGCCACTCTCCCACCGAGAAATGCACACACATTACATAAAAGCTATCTATGCTTTTATATATACTAGCCGAATTACACGCGCCTTGCTGCGTGTCACACAATTTTTTGTAAGAAAATGATGATTGATCTTAAATCATTGTTATAATTTTTGGAGAAAAATGATGCATTTCAATATTACTCTATGATATTTCCAATGTGACCTCCATCTTCTGGCTTTCTCCTATATTTTGGATAGGAGTCATTCATTTGTTCGAATTTAAATTTAATTTAAATCAAAGAAAAATAAATTCAGTGGGGAGTTCATTAACCCCCCCCACACACACACACACACACACCTCCCGCGGACCCACTTTGATCAAAATGAAATATACTTATCCAAGTACCCTGGATAACGTAGTTTCAGAATATATATATGTGAGTCTATCTCCAAAATCGTAGGTTCGATGAATTGATGATCAGATTTCAACATTGATATTTAATTTAATTTTTAATTTTAATTCAATTTTAGAATAATGTGTTGAATATTGTGATCAAAATTGTGAATAAACTGTCCGAAGTTCATGTTTCTGTTGTTGTTTTGTCCAAATACTCTCGACCGTCACCGTCATTTTCAAGAACCATGTGGTTTCTGTGCAGTAGCCAAGACTCCTTTGTCTACATCCTGGTATTCTTTGGAAAGCTGAAAGTCGGAAATAGTCTACGATGACGTCATGTTTAACAGTTATTGGAAGCAAGTCGGCAAGTCATTTAGTATACTCGAAAAAAATGCCTAGACATTTCAGTTAACATGTTATTGAGCGTTTTTAAATTTTAAAAAAATTCCTTTCAAAAATGCTGTATAACGTAATGCAAGATCTAACAAGTAAATGTTTTCAGTTAAGTTGATGAAAATTTATGGGCGTTCTTAAATTTGAGTAACTGTAAAATATACACTTGTTGCAAAAAAATCCATCACATTTACCTTGATAAAGTCAGTCGAATGACGAAACGCGTCAGCTAAACTAAGAATAGTTTTCCTCTTGTCTTTTCATTCATTTGTCTCTCCTACAAATATACTCCATCTGAGAATATTTACACACACACACACCTACATATATATTAATAAATATACATATAAGTACGTTCATAGTGCAACTTAAAGTTTCGCGGTTTTACCAAATCATCAGGCACGAACTAACCGTAATAGTTCGTGCCTGATGAATATAAAAAACAAGAACAAAATTAAAATGGGTATATGTATATTTATTAATATATACTTCTTAGCTATGTCTAACCACATTGAGTGCTGTTTCGTTTACACTTTATATTAAATTAAGTAAACATCTATTCGCTTACCTTTGTATGCACGCTAATGTCAGTATATACAGTTGTTAATATCTAATTATTTGGTTTATATCCACATTTATATATATATGTGTGTGTGTGTGTGTGTGTATGTGTGTATGTGTGTGTATGTGTGTGTGTGTGTGTGTATGTGTGTGTGTGTGTGTGTGTGTGTATGTGTGTATGTGTGTGTGTATGTGTGTGTGTGTGTGTGTGTGTGTATGTGTGTATGTGTGTGCGCGCATATTAAATAAATATCACATACATTTCAAGATAGCATCTCTTGTGTTGAATGATATTGTATTTAATGTGAGCAGTTTATTTTGTATAATAATAGTTTGTGTATGTGTGTTTGTGTGCGTGTGAAGTGATTAACAGAAGCTAACTTGTCAGAAAATCAATTTGCTTAATTTTTAAGATATTTTAAATATTCGACAATATACCTTCATGAGTAGTAACTTTCATAAAGTCAATTTGGATCCAGTACAAGACGAGATACAGACCTGGAAGCGACGTTAATGAAATAAAGTATGCTAACTATATAAACCACTCTAATTAACATTGTCCCAAATTATATTATATATACAATTTTTTATGTAAAATGATGAAACACAGATTGTATAAAGCTTGCAGGCCTTAGCTTGTTTTTTTTTTTGTGTGTGTGTGTGTAGATGATTTAAATTTCAAAATGGGAAAAATGTGCTTGTAGAGGAGGCTGAAAAACTATCGAAATATCACAAGTAATGTACTAAAGTTAAATCGCTGAGGAGTTTGGAATAGCAAAGCATGTCGTTCAAGTCACCAAGAAGAAGCATGCTAACGTTGGAACGTTTTGAATAAAAAAAATGGTATACTTCCAAATTAGATAAAAGAGATCAAAGAAAATTAGTGAGGTTATCAGAATCTAACCTGAAATTAACAGCTTGTCAAGTAATAGATAAAAGCTATATCCCTACACTGGTGAATACTTACAGCTTTTGATTAAAATTTTTCAACTAGGTGACTTGCTTTTTTTGCTCACCACTATATATATATATATATATATATATATATATATATATATATATATATACACACCACTTTAAGTATTATTTTTAGTAGATACTCATATTTGAGTAGACGCCCTGTTTATTTATTATTTCTTTATTTTTCGTCTACCGGCCTGAATGTTCAACAAATGGACAGTTTCGAATCCTGCCAAAGGGCTTAATTTTTCCTTTAATAGGAGTTCTCGAACATTCAGGCCGGTAGACGAAAATAAATAAATATACTGTTTAATAAATAAACAGGGCGTCTACTCAACTTCTAATCATCCACTAAAAAAATCTGTCGTATCAATATATATATATATATATATATATATATATATATTTATTTTCGAAAATTATAATATAAATATGTTATAAAATCAATACAAAAATACCCCTTTTGTTTCAACACTTCTGGTGTCTTATCAAGTGATGGTATATATATATATATATATATATATATATATATATATATATATATATATATATATATATATATATATCAGGAAAAAACTAGCCAAATATCTGTAATTAAAAAGGAAAATTGAAAGATTACATGATAGACCAATAATCACTCATAATAGAGATGTTTATCATGAAATCATCTTTATGTGTTATCTCTTTTCAGGACGTAGTCGATCATGGCTCCCTGCAACTTATTCTTTGTAGCTATTAGTAATGCCATTTTTTACCATCCCTCCTACTCTCCATTCCGTCATCCATTCACATAACCTTATCAGATAGGTGACTTGCTGCCTCCCACTCTCCCTTTTACCATCGACATGTCATGAGAGTGTCAAATTTTCCAAGTCACCCTTCCTCATTATGCGTCTCAGAAATTTCAGCTGTATATATGTGATTCTTAATAAAAATGTGCTTTTCTTCCCTTTTACTTTAAAATTTCGTCGTTGCATCATCAGTCAAATTTAAGTTTTATTTAAAACATATGAAAGCAATAAAGTCTTTGTGGTGTTTAGACTTTTGGTAAGTAGACTTCCATAGAAGACATACAATAAAGGTTCTTATCTCGAGGCAAACTTGAACCCACACCGACAAAATGAAATATAATGCCTTTTCAGTTACGGAATTGTCACATCTAAAGAATATCAATGAAATTCATGTATTTAAACAACAACCATTTATTGGTTATTTTTTTTATGCCTTATCAACCTTTTGTAGCTTATTTAAAGTTGGAACATATTTTGAATTGTAAGAATAATTCTTTCTTTTTTGCGAGTGGATATTACATTAAAATTTTTTGAGAATAACACTGATTTATTCCAGATACAAGTCCTACTATTTAGCCCATAGCTGGGGAGAGACGATGTATTCATACCGTTCCAAATGGTATGTGCGCGTAAAGGAATGTAACGAACACGACTGGAATTCCAACTTTACTTTCTGATTTCTCTTTCCAGCCGCTCACCATTGCACCACCCTTACATCTACCACAGCCACAGCCCCACCTCACATATATATAGTGGGCTCTATCGTTGATTTTTGATTATGATGGCCTGACACTTGTTATTTTTTTATATTCTGTTCTCTTGTCGACAGAGTTAAATTTCCCGTAGGTTAACTGAAAACATAATTTTTATACATGTCTTTCTGAAATTTGAATACTTGGATAACCTAAAAGCACAAATATCATCAAAGATTTATAGCCAGTTGAAGCCATAAAACAAGTTTTTTTTATTCTTGTCGTTTGAAATGTCATTCAGGTTGATTAGCCATCACAAACATTCATCCAAGCCGTTCTTCTCATGAGAGGTGAGCAAGAAATGTCTTTTTAGACTCATCTTGAAATTTTAGTGGATTTAAGAACAATTGTACCAGTTCGTACCACACCCAGATAACATCTAACTTGTTTATCAGGTATAAGAAAAAAGAAAGACGTAAACTGTAGTAGAGTGACACTAAATTGTTGATGCGATTGCATATTGTTCAACAAGATTGCGTATTTCTATCGGCATGTACAATATTTCTTCTTCTTCTTCTTCTTCTTCTTCTTCTTCTTCTTATTATTATTATTATTATTATTAGTAGTAGTAGTAGTAGTAGTAGTAGTAGTAGTATTTTAATTCCTTCGATTTCTGGTGTATACGGATTTCTTTCTATGTCCCAATCAGAGACCTAAAGTCAAAAATGCTATCATGACATTTTTCACGGAGCAGTTTTTGAAAAAAAGAAAGCAACTTAAGATCATACACATTTTACATAGATAAAGCCCTTCATTAAGCGCAGGCTGTACTTGGGGGTACAATTTTTTGTATTTCTTTAAGGTATGGACATTAAAGCATGAATCCATTCAATGAGTCTATTGGAATCTTTCTTAATCAATCTGAGGGCTCCAACTCCAAATGGAGATGTTGATGTCCTTATATGCCACATTTTTGAGATTTCGATTTCTTTAAACACAATGGTCTGTTAGTTTCTCAGTCCCAAAGAATAGTAACCACATATCTTCATGTGACTGTTTCAGGGTGATGTTCATACCATTTTTAGTCATGTGGGACAGTAAACCTTCTTGCAAATATATTAAAAACATGATAATCAGTAATAAACTAACAAATTATAATTAAAATAGATTAAAAACCAATGATAAATACAAGAATCTTTCTAGTGTCAAATATAAACCGACTTCTTCATCTTCAGAATGAATTCCAATTTTATTCCTGAAATCAAATTTGGGATGACAGCCATATCAAGATGAAACACTGGTTCCCGAACGATCACCAAAGTTAACGAACGTCTAGTCTGGTGAGTACCTAGATGGGTGACCGCTTCAGAATACCAGCAAACTTGGATGTATGGGCGGTGTAATTGATAACGGTTCGGAATTGTTAATCGGGAGGCCGAGGTTCAATTCCCGTTGGGTTCATTATATTCACTTTTACGAAATACACCCCCTGGGAAATGTATGAATCCATCTCTTCTCTCCCCGCCTATTGGTTAAGTAATAAGAACTAAAATCGTTATTATTCTCTAAATCATTATTATCCCAAAAATAATTCTTGCTATCTAAAAATATTTTCTTTAAATAACCTAAAAAAGGGTAAATAAAATGTTGAAAATGAATAAATAAATAAAGAAATATAAAATCAAATTTATTCTCCTTTTTAGCTACGTAATTCATTAACCCAACATTCTGGTGCGAACCCTTAAACATTCGTCCTAAGTACGAGATTAAACCGACTAACTTAGTGCATGAACTCGATTTTCATTAGATTTTTTTTCATTGTTACTTTTAGTACAAGAAAGCATAATCCTGCCGACACTGTTACCAACGCTACAAAATCTGCCCTCAAGAATTCTTGAGCGGAACAACTGTTCTACACTTAGTTTCCGGTTACACCTTCAACGGAAGCAGAGAAGAAAAACAAAGGAAAACCTCTGGAATTTCTTGTCTAATATCGTTTAAAATACAGCCTACAACACGCATTTGTGCTTACGGGATCTCACTCATTTTATGGCAGGTGGAACATTTCACAAAGGATGCCAGTTTTCCTGTACATGCGCGCGTACACACACACAACTACACATGTGCACATAATGCACCTATACATATTCTTGAATACACACATATTGATATGTTCAGTGTTTGCGTGCATAATACTCTATTTTAAATACTTTAAAAGAACTTTTCAATATATTATGATATATATACATCTATATATATATATATATATATATGTGTGTGTGTGTGTAATAACAGTTTTGTTATCTGTATATCCATTAAGAGACCGTTTCACGCAGTGCTATTTTCAAAATAAGCGTTTGTTTTCCTTCGACACTTTTATTTTTAGTAAAACTTGAAAAATAACCAGAAACCCAGGGCGTCGAAGGAAAATAAACGCCCATTTTAAATCGCACTGCACGAGCTAACCTTTTAATAGGTATACAGATAACAAAACTATTATTTTATATATATATATATATATATATATATATATATATATATATATATATATATATATATATATATATATATATATATATATGCCTGAATGCTCGAGAAATGTCGGAGAAGCACATATTTTCTACGAAACTTCTCGAACATTCAGGCCAGTAATGTAATTAATCTTGTTTAATTGGGAATAGTCGTTTGGATAATAATATTTTATAGTGTTATTAATTGGTAATTTTACATAGGATACAGACATAAGCATTCATACAAAATAAATAACACAAAAGAAAGAGAAATCCTTGTTGGATGTCCTTAACCTATTTTCTTCAGATGACCAGCTCTTGACACTTGATAACTTACGAGGAGATGGTGAAGGTTCTTAATCCAGCCCTCTTCCCAAGTTTAACCAAATAACCAAACAGAAATTTTAGTTGAAATTGCTACATGTAAGCATAAATTATCTTCAAACTATTTCTTCTCTGTCACTTGCGCCTGTGGAACTCTCTTCCAGTTTCTTGATTTTCTGTCAACTATGATTTTCAAAAATTTAAATGAAACGTCAATCGTTACCTTTTGTCTCCTTAATCATTTTCTTTTTATTGCCCTTTCTCCTCATCATAATTTTCTTAGTTTCCATCACTCGCGGTTACACTTTGCATCTTAGTGGCGTTATAGCCTTATTTGGGTTGAAATGATTAAAAAAGATTTAAGCAATGGTAGCAAAAATTTAGCTTTAATCTTCAGACAATACTAAAATGAACGGAAACCTCATCAGGCAAATTTTCGCGATGTAATAAATCTGCAATGCTAAAATGGACGGAGAACACATTGGCCAAAATGTAGTAATATAAATAGCATAGAACATCATTCAAAATATTTCATAAAGTAAAAGAAATTTTTTATCTTATATTTTTAATCGAATTTGCCCAAGCAAGGCATTAAAGCTACTAAGATACCTGGGGTTATTGGGTGTGGAAGAATTAGAAAACAGAAACATTACCAAGGAGCGAGAACAATTAAAGAGTAAACAGGAAGACAGTATATAACGAATGACATTGCTTTTAAATTTATAAAGATCAAAGTTGATTCTAATGGAACCAGAATAGAGTTCCATAAGCGAGAAGTGCGAGAAAAGAAGCTGTTAGCATAGAACTTATGGTCAAATCTAGCCAATTAAACGGTAAATTGATAAGACATCTTTGCCAGTCTAGTACGACGCTTAAATTCATAAAATCTAGGTACCATAGCAAAGAGCGATACTTATTTCGCATTATGTACAGACATGTGGCGTAAGGCCAAATGGGGAAAAAGGATGGTTTTCTTCTGTCTTAACATTAGATTTAGCTAGCACCGATCACTGACCCAAACATACCACAATATTCTTTATACGCATACTTACTTACCATTCTTACAAGATTCACCGTAATACCTCAATGTCTCTATGAAAATGCTTACTCGTCCCCATCTGTACAATTCATAGCGAAGAGCTCACCCAAACAGTTACTATAAAAGTATTTATAGAAAAGGCACACTGAAGCAACTTAACGGCGGTGGGAAAGTGACTAACGCCGAGACGTCAGGTCAGGACCAATAATATTACTGATCTCTCTTTGGATTTTATCAGGAATCTCTAAATATATAGCAGGGGCACTGGACTATGTGTGTCAGCAATATTCAAACCATGGACGAATAGTAGACCTATAAATATGCAAGATAGATTCTGGAGATAAAAATTATCTAGGACGACATGGTGAACAAACTTTCTTAGCAGCTGATCTAGCAATTGATTCAATAGTCTTTCCACTTCATGTCAGCCGAGAATGTACGTCCGAGAAGGGGCAACATGTAACTCTCTTGGTGGGGGTAGCAACAGTCATTCTGACGGAAGGTAGAAAGGGGTCACTCTCATGCTTATTAGAGAACACTTTTGTTTTGGAGACATTTTTAAAATTTTAAAAAGATGTGAAAACTATAAGACACATCGTCTGGACTGGGATCAAGATATAAAGAAGATAAAAATATTATTTCGAATAACTAAGGCAAAAATAGCAATATATCATAATAAATATATAATATAATATATAATAATCATTAGATTATTTTCCATACATAATTCTTGTTAACAACGAAAAACATTGATTCAGCAAAACGAGATAATTTATGACTTCATATATATTTACAACGTGCTTCAATATATATTTTATAGATCTACAAAAAGCAGAACAAAACTTCAAAATCCAAGTTACGTTGGTTAAAACCTTTCTTGAAATAAATAGAAAAATAAACCATTCCAGTAAAAAAATGTTCGTGGAAGATGAAAGATAAATGTATATTTTTGGATATGTGACATGTTGATCCAAGTGGTTATGTGTCAAAACCATCGGAAGTTCAGTGCAAGTTAAGCGATATTTGCAAAATATCCGAAATATGAAAACGGAAGGTTTATTTCGGAATAAGGTTGTGGTTAAATAATGTTTATACAGCATGTTTTATGAATTGAAGTGTACTTATTTAGGAATGATTCTGTCTATCTACATACCAAAACTCTCTCTCTCTCTCTCTCTCTATATATATATATATATATATATATATATATATATATATATATATATATATATATATATATATATATATATATATATTTCGGACTGAAGAATCGTAGAGCCGAGTTCGAATTACAGTCGAATCCATTAATTACGTGCTAATAACCTTGTCTTGCTATTTACCCATAGCTTGGTGGGGGGAGAAGAAGAGGAAGTATACCTTTCTCATGGGTATTAGCCCGTAGGTAAATGTAATGGATTCAACTGGAATTCAAACTCGGCTCTTCGATTCCTCAATCCAAGCCGCTACCCATTACTCCGCTCATAAATTACTAACAAGTTGATTTACCTCCGTTCCCATTATAGATGAGACAGGAAATATATAAATAAATACACATTATTAAGTATTATATATATATATATATATATATATATATATATATATATATATATATTTAATCGTTTCACTGTAAGCAAGACGACAATGCTTCTAAACTGAAGTGGTTAAATGGAGTGGAAGTAAAAGAGAACGAATAGATTGAAAATGGGGAGAACTGACGAAAGGACAAAGAAAAAGGCAGAAGATGGAGATTGGCATTGCATTTAAAGTTTTGAAGATTGTAGTTATCAGGGAAGCAAGAGATCAGAAGGGAGTTCCACGGTTGGGAAGTGTGAAAGAAAAAACTGTTAGAATAGAAGTGGTTAGTTCAACAGTGCAACAGTGAGACCTAGTTGCCAATCCAGTAACACTCTTAAATTCATGTAGTCCTGGCACCGGGAAAAAAGTCATGCTAGCCGTTACCATAAAATATATGTAGAACGAACAGAAGGAAGCCACCTCACCATGGTGAGAAAGTATCTTGAGTCAAGATGCCTGGTCAAGATCGATTACATAGCAGACCCTTCTCTGGATTTTGTCAAGAATCACGAGATGCACAGTGGGAGCACCAGACCAGATATGACAACAATATTCAATACACGGATGAATGATAGATTTATAAATGTACAAGATGGATTCTTACGAGAAAATCTTTTTGGTACGACACAGTGAAGCAACCTTCCTCGCAGCAGATGTAGCAATTGACTCGATATAGTCTATCCAGTGGGGAAACGTGTCGTTTGATTATTTATTTGATATTTGATATTTATTTACATTATGATGAACAAACTTGATTTGCATACTAAAATAGTATACCATCAAACATGTTATTGTAAATATTTCTAATAAAAACAGATATTATAAGCAGAA
The DNA here is from genome assembly GCA_903632075.3 of Acanthosepion pharaonis. Lineage (NCBI taxonomy): Eukaryota > Metazoa > Mollusca > Cephalopoda > Sepiida > Sepiidae > Acanthosepion > Acanthosepion pharaonis. The sequence continues at coordinate 963,074 of CAHIKZ030000019.1, forward strand.
TTTCACGTTGATTATTCATTATATAAATATAAATATTTCCTTCAAAGTTTACCGACTTTGGTAGGAAATATCAAATTTATTGTGAAAACATTAAGTTGCGTAATAAAATGTTATATATATATATATATATATATATATATATATATATATATATATATATGTTGTGTGTGTCTCTGTGCGCATTTAAATGGGCATTTTTAATTGGATATTATATCTTACTATTGTAAACGTTATTTTTAATGAATAGTTGACTTCTCTATTTTTATTTCCTTAAACAGTGAAACTAATATCAACAATCTATACGACTGGCTTCCCTGATGGAAAGGGAGGATATGTTTGAATCCTATCGGCGGGGGTGGGGGCATATTTCATTGACTACATGATCTCGGCTAGTTTATATATTAATTTCTGAAAAAATAAGAAAAAAAAACGGATTGCAACTCAAATACGTGTACCATAACGTCTCTCTCTCTCTCTTTCTCTCTCTCTCTCACTCTCTACATATCTCTCTATATATATATATATATATATATATATATATATATATATAGGCAGCATATAAAGTATAAAAATATTGTGTCGACTTATTTTCATACTGATCCTTTCTAATTGTTCAATCAATTTCTTCATGTTAAGATTAAATTAATCAAGGAAGGCGCCGTAGTTTTTTTTAGCTCAAGTACTTTCGATCTTTTCTAAGATCATCTTCACGATTAAATTAAAAAGGCAAACTTATTGTAACTGATATAACTTTTAGATTCCATTGTGATGGTGATTTTTAAAAGAACGTGTTCTGTTATAGTTCTTTTAACATTTTTATTTTATCCGTTGTAGTTATGGAATCTTTTGTAAAACAAACGATCTTCAAAAATTTAAATGCATTGCCAATCGTCATCATCTCTCTCCTTGAATCCTGTTCTGTTATTGCCCTCTCAGTTTGTTTCTCTCTCAGTAACCCTTTACATCTTTGTGGCTTTTATCACCTTTCTTGGGGTGAAATGATAAAAAAAGTACTACTTTGGACTAATAATGTTTTTATTGATGAAATCTTGTATGTATTTGGAAGAGGAGCAAAATACAACAAACACTTGTTACGATTCTACATTTAGAAAGGCTGAAGAGACGCTTAGCTTTAAACTTAAATATCTAGATGCATAGCCTAGACGATCTTATTCAGAATTCTATTGCCTTTTGTTTTTATTTTTTATCTCTATTGTTTTTAAATATCCCACATCCTACGATGGGGGGTATTTAAAAACAGTGCCGATAAAAAATACTATTACAATCGAGTTCGAATCTTGTGCCACACCTAAATATGGTGTATCAAAAAGGACGGTTTTTCCCTTGACACCGCTTTTCTTTTAACTATTAGGTTGTCACACATGAAATAACGCACTTTAGAGAAAATGCATAAAACGCTTCTGAAATGTTAAATAACTAATTTATTTTGTTGAAATAGGCCCCATGTTGATGAATGACTTTAAATTTTTGATCCCATCTTTAAAAAAATTCTGAACCAATGATGTGATAAACAGTTCAAATGCTTCGATTACCTCTTCCTTATTGCAGAAGGTTTTATTACGTATGAAACGCTCAAAATGTTTAAATAAGGGATAATCAGTAGGAGAGATATCAGGTGAATATGGAGGATGAGGCAAAATTTCATAATTCAGGCTATGAAGCTTTTGGAGAGTTGATTGAGAAGCTTGTGCTTGTACGTTATCTTGCAGCAAAATTTGGCCATACCTATTCACAAGTCTAGAATGTTTCTTTTTCATTTTTTCGTGCATACACACAATTTCTCCACAATACGAGGTTGCTGTATTTGTTTTCACTTGAGGCAAGAATGAATAACGAATAACCCCTTTTGAAAGACACCCAAACATTAACTTTTTAGGGTACAGTGTAGGTTTGGGTATTGTTTTGATGATTCCCTTGCAACTGGCCTACTCTCTTACTGTTGTCAAAGAGTATACATTTCTTATCACATGTAATGATTCGATGCAAAAATGGTTCTTTTTTCGAGTTTGTACTGTGGCACCTTGCATTATTAGAAATATTCATAGAAATATGATTTAATTTTTTCTTACTCGGTTACTAAACAGGTTGTTAATTTTTTTTTTTTAACGGAAAATAACTGAGTTGAAAATAATTCACTAAGAGTGTACTAGACGATCCTAAGGAAAGAAGAAGGAAAGAAATGAAAAAGGAAGGAAGGGAAGAAAAAAGAAAAGAAAAGGAAATGTATGACGCATGACCCAATTGAGGTTGGAGATAGGAGTCAGAAAGAGATTTTTCGTCTTGGCCGATTTTTCGAAAGTCATTTTGGTAAGAATGTCGGTCAAAGCACCTAATACTTTTTGCATGAAAGACACCTTATCAATTTGGATAAAGAGAAATTTTGGGGAACAATGAAACAATTTTTAATCAGAAAAAAAGTGTCTTTGGGTTGAGGGGTGACCGGTGGAACGATATACAGACCTGTTAAGAATTGGACACCCACGTTAATAAAGTAGAGACATTTCAATGTAGATAATTAAGATTTTCGACTATCAGGTAAAACAAAGAGGTAAAAAGAGGGACAATTGCTTTTTGGCTCACAGAGGCGCCAAGAAGGCGGAAAAGATCCTCAAAAAGTCAAGACTAATTAGCAGCGGGCTGTTTGACAAAGTCCAGGTGAGAGAAAGCCAAGATTGTCATTTTGCGTACGTGCAAAAAAGGGGCAAAATTGGATTTTGTTTTTTTTAAACAAGAACGATGTAACCACGCCCTCAAACAGAGGGGAGAGGATGTTCGATCAATAACAATTGGTCGAATACGATACGTGACCTGCGGAAGAAAGGAAAGAAATGTTTGATCAATAACAATTGGTCGAATACGATCACGTGACCTGCGGGAAAAGGAAAGAAATGCTCGATCAGGAACGATTGGTTGAAAAAGCGGTCACCTGACATACGAAGACTAAAGAGATGGATGTGCGCCGCCCCACCAAAGGTAATAGCGATAATGGAGAAGACAGAATTAATGCAGTTTTGGAATTATCGAGAAAACCCTGACGCCGACAGACCCACCCCCAGTTTGTTGCGGCGTCAATAAAAGCAGGGCCCCAATCGACAAAAATCAGTTCACCCCCGGACGGCAGCGAGAAAGAACCCTCAGACAAGAAGAACTTCCAGCCCAAGTAGATGAAGAAGAAGATTGCCTGAAAGCCTGAGAAGAATTGGAGCTGCAGACAAGCCGAAAGTCGATGAGAAGTTAAAGTTCAGCTCCGGACGGCAGTGAGAAGAGACCACCTCAGACGACAGAGAGTTGCGCTAAGTTGAAACAAAGAAATCTTCCACCAATTGAAACAGGAAAACTACCAGCCCAAGCAGACGAAGAAGAAATACAACTCAAGTCGGAGAGAAGAATCAACTGCAGATGATCGATGAAATTAGCCCCAGTGTCGAACTGAACCACACTCCGACATACATACATGATTCTAGAAAGTAGGTAATTCGACATTTTTTCTATTGTGTGATAGAAGCTTGGTGCCATAGTTTCGGGAAAGAACAATTTTGTTTTTTATGTAACGGACATTAAGATAAAAGGTTTTACCCTTTTATCAGCAATTTTGTTTAGTGTCGTGAGTTTTGTTTTATTTGTGTTTTGCCACCCCGTCGGACTCGACTTGTATTAAATCCCTGCTGGTCCCGTCTGTCTAAGATCTAAACACAGCGTGGGTAGACAGACCGGAGATCGGTATTTCTTTAGTGACCACATTGTCAGAAAAAGGCGAGGCTGGTGATCATCTGACCAATTCGACGCTTGGACCCAGGAGGAGCGAAATGGTCACTTTGGCGCCGTAACAAAAGGATCCGACACTGGGCCAATTTGTGTAACCGTCACAGTACTCATATAGTAAAGACTCGACATTGCTTCATTCTAAACATTTTCATTGGGTTTATGAGTAACAATATATTGAAAGAAAAATTATCTAGAAAGAAAAGAGTCAGGAATATGTCAAGATTTTTTTTTTATATACTAAAAAGGTTACTTCCTTAGACGACCGGATCAATAACCAACCCAAAATGCATCATTTCATGTGTGACAAGTGAGCCGCCTGCCACCCGCAGGACGGGGGGAAGGTTGGGCCTACACGCGCCGCTTATCCGAAAAATGGCAAATACTTTCACTCCTCGGCAATTTTTTTTTTTTTAAGCGATGATTAGAATTCTAATAAAACTTTAACATATGATGAAATAAATAATGAATTTATACATTTTCTTTGCTCTTGAGAATTTAAAACCAAAATACTAAACACTATTTACTTATTAGATTGTTTATTTATCAGAATAATTTTAGATTTACAACATTCTAAAAATACAATTAAAACTAATGCAATGTAGTATTTATCATTTGCCAATTTATAATGAAAGAAATATGGAAACAATTTTTTATTCATAAATTTATAGACATTTAATAAATTATTAAAATATGAAACAACGATAATGAAATCCTTATTATTGACCATTTTATAAAGTTCGAATCAATTGGCAATTAGCCGATGCTTTGACAACCGTTAAAAAAAAAAAAAAAAACTAATAAATAGTGTTTAATATCTTTGTTGTGAAGGTAGTTAAATTAACTGCGGGGGCAAGTGAATAAACAACCATTTGACACGGCGATTTTTTTCGAGCACTGTGGTTAAACAAATTTCCCTTCTCCTTATAAGGAAACAGTGAGAACACGCTGACCAGTATCACATTCTTGATATTGATAACGTATTTCTATTAAAACAATTTTTCAAGGTTTCTCAAGTCCAATAACTGTTATTGCTCTTTCCACTATTTTTGGAGGCCTCATTGCTAATCTTTTGTTTGAAGTAGTGTAGGACATTAACATCCTGATTATGTCATTATTTCCTCTTCGAGTTACATGGATTACCCATTTTTGCTGTTGCTGCTGTTCAAAATCACAAGTGATGTAGTTTTTGTTATTTGGTGCAATTATTTCTGTTGCACGAGTCCAGGAGTTTTGAATAGGGATGGTCCACTTTAAGATGTACAGGTTTTCATTCACACACACTCACAGACACAAACATACACATACACACACATGTATATATATAGCTTTGGATATAGATATAGATCGGGATATATACATAATATATATACTTATAAGAATATTATCTATTGAGCACAATTTAACATCTACGTTTATGAATTTAAGATCTTTCGCTTTTAAATAAAAGCGAAACGTTAACTCTAAACCTTTATTATTTGTTTCTTATTGCATAATTCTGTCAGATTTTAAGCCATATTTGATTATATATATATATATATATATATATATATATATATATATATATATATATATTATAAATGGACAAAGTCCGACAATTATTTAAGACATTTCTTTATATATATATATATAAGACATTTCTTTATGTTTATACGTTCTTTTTATAGATGCAAATATTTAAGTAAATGCTCTGTTTATAATAAACAGTATTTACCGGAGGACGCATATTTTCTATGAAAATTTCTCGGACATTCAGGCTGGTAAATGTTATTAATACTGTTTATTATAAACAGAGCATTACTTAAATATTTATATCTATAAAAAGAATATAAACTATATATATATATATATATATATATATATATATATATATAGCATTAAATACCAAATTGCTGGTTCCATTTCCGGGTGGAAAAGCGTTTTTGGGCAGGCAGGTTTTTTGCCATAAAGTGCTAGGGATATCAAAAGTTAGGATAGAGCGTTAATTGTTGAAGTTTATTACTTAGCTGCGTGGTGTTGGTTTAGTTATGCCCTACTACCTAGTTTCGTGAGCACAAAAAAAAATCATGTTGACTCTTCAGAGCCTGTTATCTTCTCTGCTTCAGGAGGAGTGAACTTGTCATGTTGATTTACTCACGAAACTGCGTAGTAAACATTACTCGCTCCAACACCACTCAATCAAGTGATATACTTCTCCAAATTAATTCTCTCTCTCTCTCTCTCTATATATATATCTCTATATATATATATATATATATATATATATATATGTCACCGAAGCTAAGTAGTATCGAACCCACTCAGAACTTAGATGAGGGAACACTGGTTACTGTAAGCAAAACTCGGTTACAAACCCGGTTGGACACGGTGTTAGCAATTTAATCTTAATTACTATTGAAGCCACAACAGCAACGCTTTTGTCCCATATTCTTAAGAGGTGTCCACATTTATTATAGGAGGACAGAGGATGATATATTTACACGCAAGAACCGAATATAGGTCTGCTGTTTGTGGGGCGTCCACGTTGTGTAATCATTGTATATATACCAAAGGAAACGATTTCGAAAGAAACGGCGGAAAGTATAAGTTAAGGTAAATATTTTCCACATGCTCAGATTCTCCCAACTTTTAGGTCGCACCTCGTACGGTATCTTCGACCGCCGATCACTATATACCGTGACTTTGAATGTTCTATCTTTGTAAAGGAAGGTGGCCAAGTTCTGAACAATGTCCACTCCTATCCTTTAACAACTTTGCACCATGCAACAAATTTCCGCTCAGCCAACTCGCTATTGATTCCCTGTAACTTGTTCACTTACTTATCGCCATCACATTAACAGGAAGCCAGAGCAGAAGTGTTGGCCGTCTGCATGTCGGTTGTTGGAGATAATTTACAATTATTTCAACGTCAACGTTTTTTCGGTTAATTAAACAGTTGGCAAAACGTACTGCTCAATTGGAATGCCATTAACTTAACGGTTGAACTACGACATTTAAAGTCTGAGGGCATCACGGCAGCCAGAGATCAGATTGACGTCCGATCTTCACACGGGAGTGGAATGCTAGGAAGCTATAAAGTTACTCTTGCTATTGCAATAGGCATTTATACCATTTTGACGTTGCATATTTTACAAGTATCCTATTATAATTGTTCTTGTCCTTCCCTTCGTTAGTTATCACGACCGTTACGTCCTGCATATACCTTATAAATTCCATTTTGATCACGTGGAAAGAAGAGGAAAAGACACTACTTTGTTTAAGTGAAAAATGAATGAATGAAAGAAAGAAAAAATAAAGAAAGAAAGAAAGAAAAAAGAAAGAAAGAAAAAAGAGAGGAATTGGAGAGAGAGAGAACCAGATTAAACTGATAAGAACACATAGTACGCTTTGATCTTAGCCAAAAGGCTGAGAAGCAATGACGAGCTTGATAAAAGCGTCATTTTTCAGACGCACAGTATCGAACGACGGAAACCGAATAGGGTAATCGCAAAAAATCCAGTTACCATAAATAAAATAACACCGTCTGCTGAATTATTTTAATTATTATTAAGAGGAATGTTCGTAAGACGGGGATTTGGCAATAAAGAAAGAAGTGTTTAATGGCTCTTTCAGTCAGATGGAAAAAGTTTTGAAATGGAAAAAGTTGTGAATTTCAAATATTTTCATTTGTACCCACTTCTTAAAATAACGACCAGCATTCATATTTATTATTGTTATTGCAATATTTTCTTAAAGCTGTCAATTTCAAATATTTAACGATGTGATAGAATTTCTACGGATATTTTATTGTCGTAAAACTAGCAACGAGTTCTCTCAATCATTTACTGAAAAATTAAGATTCATCAGAAAATTTAAATAGGAAAACCGTGAAATTTTCATAGGTCTTTCTAATATGAATAATTTTGATATGACATTTTTTGTCATATAACTCAGGTTGTTTAACATTCTACGACTATTAAATGAGCAACAACCATCAAAAAAAAAAAAAAAAAAATAGCCCCCAAGATAATTCGAATCGGTATCCCATATTTTTGGAAGTCCATCTTAACATTTTTAGAATATAAAACAGCTTGAGCATTTCGATAAAAAGCGAGATGAAATTTCATAAAACTAATAACGAAATGTTGCTTCTAAGAAATTGTAAAACAAACAATATCTTACGGTGATTTTCTAAGCGGGGCTTAGATGTGACACAAAAGTATAGGGCACACCGTGAAGATCGAACTCACTATTCAGTTGTAACTGATTTAGCGAGACAAGTTGGCCAAGCGTTACACTGCTAAGAGTAGCTTAGATGTGGAACAAGGCCGAAAGTGTGAGGATCGAACTCACTCGTAATAGAAAAATGTAACTCTATCACTAATTTCAAATGAGTTTCCATAGCCAAATTGATAAGTCAACATCCATATCAGACAAACACGAGTATACAGGATGCGATTCCAAGTAGGGGGTTACTACGTTTCGATCTATACTATGTACTTAATCGATAAAAATGATGTGTGTGTTGTGACGAAAGGCAACAATAACTTGACAGAAGATGTGTCAAAAAGTCATGTTTTATATAAAACATTTAGAGAACTTAGGACGATTTTATGGGTAGCCTCTCTAAATGGAGAGTAGAGAGCGAAAAAAATTGATCGTAACAAAGTGAGTTATTTAAAATCGAATATTTAACAACTGCACATAACTAGCACCAGCTCTAACCTTACATTATATTTTTTAATGTCTGTATTATTGGTGTTAGACAAATTTTGTATGATTCCCTACTATAATTCAGTGAATATTTTTTCACGTTTCTTTGCTATTCAATAAATATTTCCTTATTAATTATTTACTATTAATACATTTTTCATAATTCTTTGTTATTATTCGGTATCTTTCCTTTCTCTAATTTTGCAATGAATATTTGTTTTAAAATTCTTGGCTATTATTCAATAGTTGTTTCACTTATAATTCTTTTCTATCATTCAGCATTTGTCCATAATTATTTCTTATTATTCTATTAATAATTCGTTAATAATTGTTTCCCAAAATGAATATCTCTTTGCTCGTATTCAATGGATATTTCTTTCATGACTCGCTACTATAATTCAATATTTCTTTTATAATTCTTTGGTATAAATCATTGAAGATTTCTTTTATTCAAAATCCTACAATATTTTATTCTGGTTATGGCTGTTTATGAGGGCCGATGGATGATGATAGATAATGATGCAGTATTTTTGTGACATTACTCTTTTAGTTTGTGTGTGTGTGTGTGTGTGTTTAAAGGTGAATTTGAAGAAATAGCAAAAAAAAACAAAAAACAACAACAACAGTCTTTATCTGGTTTCTTTTTCAGAATCATCATGGTGCTCAATATTCTCTTACACATTATTACATCATAACGGATCAATATGTCTGCAGCCTGACACATAGTTATCAACTGAATTTAAGGTCAAATTTCTTTTGAATAATGTTAGATCTATGTAATTAATATTCACCAATGGATTAGGTGCATTGACAAGAAATGAGATTATGCTAAATATATATATATATTGGGTAAATTAAATACTTATTTCATCATTAAGCTACAGACTTATTGATTTACCTATATAAACAGTATTAACATCCAAATTCTCATTAACCTTATCCGCCTCGCTTGCCTTCTGTACTTTGTGTCATTGTGGGTTCTTGCGATATTTCTGACGATATTCTTCCTGTGACTAACCTTTTCAATCACTGTTGTTTCCACTTGAGTTATTCTTCTTTTTAATCTTCACCATTCATTGGCGTCTGCGCATGTCGCATAGAGACAAGAATTTCTGCACTCCATCCCCTTTACTACAGTGGCAACTTACCATAAAACATTACACATTGTAATCTTTATTTTATCAAGTATAAATACAAGTACACCGAGGTCTTTTTTTTCCCGAGTGTTTGTCATCACTCGGCTTATCTATCCCCAACTGTTGCCTTTTTGTTCAACGTGGGATGAGATTTTTATTGAAACGTGATGGAATGGGATATCCACCTTTATCTCCAAAGCAAATGACACTGCATGCACTAAGTAACCTTGGAGGCCACATTATATCTTACTAATGATATTCGTCTTTTTCAGAGCTATTCAAAATCAACTATTCTTTTTTTTTTACTTCTCATTGTTTTTATTTTTTTCAATCGAACTTCTTTTGCATGCCAAGTATTTTCAGGACGTAGACGATCATGGCGCTTCAAAACTTCCTGTTTTTTCTTGATATAAGTAACCTTTGAACCATTACCATCTTTCTCTGGCCCTGTTCTGCCATCAATTCATGCAAACTCGTTAAGTAGGTTACTCGCTGTCCTCCTCAGCTTCTCTTGCTTCTAATATATTCTATGAGTGCTAAATTAATTCGCCATTATGTGTCCGATAAATTTCATCTGTCTCGTTCTGATTGTAAGTATACATGTACTTGTTTTTCCTCTTTTATAACGTTACTAACATCATTTCACTTCGCTACTCATTGCCATAATTAGGAAAATAAATCTTATTCCTTCATTATCATTATATTCCTAATTAAAACCATCTTTCTTTTCTATCCTAACATCAATAAGTGCACATAATTCCATATTATTTACAATCGGGTTAATGTCTTCATCTTCGTTTTAAATATCACAACGTTTTGACCGTTGTACTTTCGGGCCTTTTTAAGGTATCTGACTATCCAACTAACCTTCAGGAATCCTTCAAGCTGAACCCTTTATTGTATCAATCAAAGATAGATGGTTCGCATCTCGTTGTTCATGTTTAGGCATATCTCGTCTTGATTAATTGTCTTTTTGTGTTGCTCACTCACTAATTGCTTGTTCTGGTTTCAGTGAGTGTGAGTATATCCATACTAGTCGACCTACAGATTGAACTCACAATTACTACTCCACCAATTTCACTACACCCCCGCCACCGACTGTAAAGTCCAACCCTTACCTCACAGTCGGTGGGTGGGTGTAAACAATAGTGTCAGAGCTATGCCGTCGGAACTTCGTTCCTGGTAGGGCCACCAAGGCGGACAGGTCTGACACACACGCCGGCTAACAAGGGCTCTAGTGAAAATCCATGGAGCGTCTGCATCGGCAACCGGCGGCTTCTGGTCGTTCTGTCTGTGGGAACCCCGCGGCAAGCAAGAACGTTATCCGAGAGGCCTGGGTACCTACTTCTGTAATTTATCCCAGAATCTTCTTCTCACAACAGGAAGAAGCCGGCTCAATCCGCCCAGGGTGAATGCCGCATCACACACTCACACACACACAATTTCACTAAGCAGCATTTCCATCCTCTAGGGAACAATTCCTAAGGTAGGAGCATAATGTTCTTCATAACATAAATAATAACTCACCATCTCCAAAATTCAGACAGTCATCTTAAATGTCACAAAAAATAATAGCGCTTCTCGCTATCATCATTAACCTCATTCTTTTCAGATATATATTTATGTGCAAAGCTATGAATCCACCTTCTCCTCCAGCTATGGGTTAAGTATTATTACTTGTACCAGTGAATCCTTATTATCTAAAAAAAAATAAAATCCAACAATCTTTTTCTAGCGTGAAATAACCTACAAAAGATTGATAAGTCGTAAAAAACAGATCAATAAATAAAAACCTAGATGATTCAGCTATGTACGAAGATATGTTAAAAATTATCCGCACCTTCTCCATAACATACCATTAGGTTTGTCACACAGCCTTTTGTTCATGCATGCTTATAGTTGGTACTATTGTGCTCATGTGATCGCGTCAGTTTTCTTGGTGTTTATTTCAGTGTAAACATGGCCGCTTCGCTAGCAGTGTACACCAAGGAGGAACAAAAAGCAGTGATCCGAATCTGCAGAGAACATACTCACCAGTTCGCCATTACCATCTGCGGAGCTTGCTGAATCTTATCAGTGGTTGAGCTTGACGAGCGTCCTGCTTCTTCTTCGTACGTCAAGATTGTCCGGCTACATTTAAACTTCTCGATCCACTCATACACATTTCTACGCGGTAATGCACTGTCATCGTATTGTTTTAAAAGCCTCCGATTAATTTCTGTCCCTGAGGTATTTTCGTACCAGAGAAATCGGATCGGCAGTGTGATACACCTAATGATATTTTATGGCGGAGGTGCGGATAATGTTTTACTTATCCTCGTAGTTATGCTCTCTATCAACCTTATAATTGCTGAAAGAACACAGAAAATTCATGCTGAAGGGAGACGACAAAAGGAGAAGAACTTGAAAGTAGAATAAGGCTGCCCAGAAGATCAACTTTGTGTCCATCATTTGCTTCTCATCACTATTGATTTGTTCTGTGTTACAGTCAATTCTGAAATAATGAAATGTGCACCAAAATGTCCAGCGATAGGGTATCGGCAAGCGGTCAGCTTTTAGGGTTTCATTTTAAAGAATTTTAAATATAGTACTCAATGTATAAAATAAGACTTTACTTCATTATTCACTACGAGGTCCTAATTCACCAACTGAGGAAAAATCATAAACTTGCTATATCACGTTTAAACAACGATTCTCGTACGATCACCGAAGTTAAGCAACGTCAAGTCTGGTCAGTACCTAGATGGCTGACCGCTTGGGAATACCACATGCTGTAAGCTTGGGTGTACGGGTGATATAATGGATAATGGCTCGGAATTGTTAATCGGGATATCAAGTTCCAATTCCCGCTAGGTTCGTTATATTCACTTACGCGCAAAAGTCCATGAGAAAGGTATGAAGCCACCTCTCCCCCAGCTATGGATTAATCAGTAGGATATGAATCATTATCTCCAAAAAACATTCTTACAATCTAAAAATATTTTCTTGCTTTAAATAACCTTCAAAAAGTTAATAAAGCCATAAAAACAAATCAGTTGTTTAATCATAATAAACATGTCAGTATCTAAGTAATAAGTGAGGCAAGTGTACGGAAAACTTAGTGTGAGATCATATTTATTAAGACTGGTTAACACAGTTCTCTTTGTCGGTAGAATTATACGAAGGAGCAAAAAAATTCGTCTAAAAGCCTTTCCTAAAGTAAAAAAAAGAAGTATTATGCTTGAGCATTTTGTTAGATTTGGAGTAAGTGTGTATCCCAGAAACTAATGAGCACCGTTTCGTATATATTATAGGTATGACCAAGACTTCATACTACCGTAATAAATGTTGCGTAGCAAATAATGATAATGTATGGTCCATAAGTTGCCCAGAATCGCAGTCCTATTTGCCCTAATATTTAAGAACAAGGCGAGAAATATGGCTTTTCCATTAAAATCTTTATTCATAACTGCATTAATCTTTTTTTGGTTCTCTTAACTATTGGCTTGATTATTACTCCAGGCTTTAGTCTTTCTCCTTTCTCTTCTTTCTCTACAACACGTTCCTTCTTTGGCTCTCGGTTCTTTTTCCTTATTGCTGTCTCTCTCTATTCTTTTTCTCCTAACAATTTTCATCGTTCCTCTTCTGTATCTGCTTTGTATTCATTTTCCCTCCTCGCTTTCATTCCAGTTGTTGTCGCCTTCCTTTTCGTCTACTACACCTTAATTCCTTCTACGTCACTCTGCCCTTTTCCTTGTTACTCTCTCTCTCTTTTTCCTATCAATTTTCTTCTATATCTCTGTTGTCTTCATTTTCCTCTACGCTTGCTCTTTGCCTTGTTTTTTATTTATTGTTTTCGTTGTTGCCTTATTTATTTACTTCCGCTACACCCACTTTTCCTTCTTTGTTTCTCTCTACTTTTTCCTTATTGTTATCACCCCTTTCTCCCTTTTTTTCTACGAATTTTCTTCTTCTTTCTCCTCATTTTTCCTCCTCGTTTTCTTTTCTCTTTCTTTTACCTTTTTCGTTGTTGCATTCTTCCTTTTCTTCCGGTACATCTTAAATTATTCTACTCTTCCTTCTACATCTGTCTGTTATTTTTCTTTATTGCTATCTCTCCCCGCCCCTGTCAATTTTCCTTTATCCTCTTTTATATCTCTTTTCGTTTCCATTTTTCTTTCCCGCTTTCTTTTCTCAGTGTTTGTTGTCGTCTTCCTTTTCTTCAGCAACACTAATCCCTTCTATTCCTTCTACTCTCGCCTTCTACTTTTTATCAGTTTAATGTCTTTTTCTTTGCACCTCATTTTTATGATTATCCTCACCTATACTGTTTTCTCACTTTTATTTCTCTCACTTTCATTGCCACCGACATTATCCTTTCTTTTACGCATTCCTCTTCCCCATTCTCACTTCCTATTCTCATCACAGAGTTCATTTTGACTGCCATTTGAGCCGAAGTAAATTTGTATAATTTGTTTGCATAAGCGACGAGACAATTGTGTCGGCTGTTTTATGATAACCCCCAGACGACACTCGTTTTTGTTCAGAGAATCTAGAGAAACAAGATTTTTTCTTTCGCATTTGTGTAAATGAGACGGGCATGAGTTGCTGCGAGAAAACATAACGAAAAAAAGGCCTTCCATTCTAAAAGAAGAGTGCGGAAAAAATGCCTGCTAATTCTTTTAAAAATCGGGCAAAGATAGGATTTCCAGATACCTTATTGTTGGCGCCAAATCTGTGTAACAGACTTTAGGTCAGAATGCTTCTTCGTTATTTCAATCTTTTTCATATTCTTTGTCAGTTTACTGAATCATTTTCTTTATCATCTGTTTTTAGACCTGCATAACGGTTGCAGAATTTGCTATACACGAAGCATACCTGTCTGTTGATCTTCATCTCATTTAAACTCGTACTGTAGCGTTGAAGCTCAGGCCAGACACTAGATTCGTTCTCAGGGTGAAGCTTCTTCCAGTCAAACGCGTTTGGCTTAAAATGAACTTTTTGACTAGATCGAAATAAAATCCTTCAGTTTCCTTTCTGTGTCTGCTATCAAGATGATGTCGCCTGAATATGTTATATTGCAAAGGGAGGGAAAAGGAGAAAAACTTCAAATAATACGAGTTAATTTTTGCAATGGCTAGTTTGTCGACCGGATAACCCTGGTTTCGTAAAAATGTGTCAATGTAAATGGGGGAATGGATAAATATATGCATATGTGTCCGAGCATGTACGTGTATGAATATATATGTATATGTATGAGTGTACATACATGTTTAGACTAAATAAATTTTTTATTAAATTTTGTTTGGTTAAGTGCATAAGGTAAATGTAAACTGTAAGATTTATCTGATAGTACAAATAGCGAAATTTTTTTAGAAACGATTTCCCGCTTTTAAAAGTCGTAAGTCAGACTAATCTTGGTGAAGTATAGGTGTTAGTTTAGGTATATGATAGATTTGGGTTGGGTTGGGTACGCGTGTAGGTTTAGTTAATGGGTTAGTAATGTTATGGAATTAGAAATCTAAAATGAATGAAACATTTGGATTAAACTATAAAAGAAAGAAACCAGCTTGCTAGTATATAGGGGGGCAGAAAAGCCTTTTTTTTTTCATTGGTTTACACCGACTGACAGATTTCAATAAGAATGGACGAACTCTTGGTTATGTCGATTTTGCAATGTCTAAGTGCAAAGCACGACGCTTTCAAGGAGGCGGCCTAACACGTCCGGTGTCAGGTCGGGGTTGATGTTTGAGCGGTTATGATGCAAAATCCGAAATCGGCGATGGGGACTGTACATCACTTAAGACTATTCTTGATGCATCAAAAATATATTATACAACTGCCAACCAATAACAAAATTGAAAATAATATGCATAAACAACCGAAAAATATCACAAATATTTTTTAAAATTCATTAAAATTCTCTCGTTAGCCTTGAGTATTTTTATTTAAAAAAAATAATTCTTTATTCTTTTTGTTTTGTTACTGAAGATAAGGAGAGTGTGGGTGTGGCGCAACGGTTCACGTTGCAGCCTCGTCTTTTTGCCTTTTTAATTCGCACTAATGTGACATGATGCAATGTTCTCTTTCGTTAGGTTGTTACCATCCTGGTCTGTTGCCAGTGGTTCAATTCATGCATAACTTGTGGTTGTCCACAGGCTTCACGTGCCGCTGGTGTCAGTCCGGAATTCACATATTACTGGTATACCCCTGCTTTATTCGCCCCATAAGGCTAGAGTAGATGCGAACTCGGAGAAATCTTTCTGATTCCAACAAACATTGTGCATTCAGTGTTAAATCCTGTTCACGTCCCATGTCAATCAACGTCATGGCTACACTAAATACTTATATATTGCGTCAGAGATACATCATTTAGTCGAATCTATTTGTACAAGTTGGGGAAGAGAAAGCCATCAATTATACTGGTATATCTAATTATAGGTCACTTCAGTTTTTTCGCTCTTTAACATCAATGGCAGATGTCAGAAAATAAATAAATATACTGTTTAATAAATAAACTGAGTGTCTACTCAAATATGAGTATCAACTAAAAATAACGTTAAAGCGATATATATATATATATATATATATATATATATATATATATATATATATATATATATATCTGTGTGTGTGCAATTGTGTATATGTATATAATAAATGCAAATCTCAGTGTATCACGCTTTTTATATTAAAGGGACACAACTCTCTAACTTTAAATAGCTCAAGTTACAAAATTTTGGATTACTAAATTTTCATTACTGCAATTGTTTTCGGCTTATTTTTTAGGTGATTTTTTGCGACGAATTTTTTGTACGATAACAATTTTTATAACTTGGAAATAAACTTGAGAACAATTTAAATTAATTGCGAAATTAATTAAATTGAAATTTCCAACGAAAATCACCCATAAAATAAAAGTAATTGTATGTAGGGAAAGTAAGGACCTACGTACATAAAATTGTCTTTAAATTAGAATAGCGGCAGACGAATTATCATTCAATTTTTAAAAGGTAAGCTTAAATATTAATGCAATACTTAAATGCAGCGATTAGTTTTGAGTTCTTCTGTAGTTTATTGTTGCCTATCGCGTACAGCAGCAGTATGCCTTGCAAAAAGAAATCTCTGCCAACAGAGGACCAGATTGCAATCAAAAGAGCCAAGGCAGCAGCGAGGTAAAGAAAGTCCCGTGCAAATGAAAACCAAAATCAAACGGCAACCATGAGAGCTTTTAATGCTGAGAATATGCAAAGACTTAGGGACTCTTAAACTGCTGAACAAGCCGAAAGCCCAATCAAAAGCCCTCCACAAGAACTGGCTTAAATGTCGCCCGATAGTAGCTAGTATATATGATAAAAATATAGATATGGTATATTTATGAGTAAAAATGCTCAATATCAACGATAGAGTGTGTATAAATATAAGTGTAGACACTGAGATCAACACCAAGTGGCGACAGTGTTTCATGCTTGAACGTAAACTTCAAGTTATGTGTGACGCGCGTTGGCTCGACTATTTATATATTCTGGTTAATGTTGCATTATGGGTAACGAGGTTATTTATTTTGTATCATTCTAACGGTTATTAGGCTAGCGACAACGGTTATACTTCAAATTATTTTAAAGGCTATTGAATAGAAATAATTGTGGGTTAGAATACGGTTATTTGTAAACTATTGTATAGTATTATTTAACTTTTAACTCATTATTTAAAATTGATTACGTTGGGTATTTTGTATTTAGCCATTAATTATTTGTTGTTAATTATCATTATTAATTTTATTAAATAAAATTGTGTTCAATTGTTATATCACTACTCTGAGTTTTGCGGGTACTAAATCCATTTGGAGGTGACTTGATAGTAAAAATCTTTCATTTAAGTCTACTTATGAGTGCATGTAACAGTAGGGGTAAGATAAATGAACATTTAATTTTACTTATCACTATTAATGATCTTTTTCTTGATATTGAGCATTCTAATTACAAATACTGCTTGTGTTAAAGCGCTATCTTCTAGAAATAACTTGGTCGACATTTTATTTTTATTTTCGACAAAAAATAATTTTTATTTTAAATTGCCTTTTGTGAAAAATAAAAATAAATAAGATATATATATATATATATATATATATATATATATATATATATATATATATATATATATAAAGGTAACAATGATAAGGCAGGAAGAAAATATCTTCGTCTGTCAAAATAGGTTACTCCCCATATGAGGTGTTTTTTGGATTTTATTGTTTTATGGTATATATATATATATATATATATATATATATATTCATATTCAAACACACACACACATATATATATATATATATATATATATATATATATATATATATATATATATATATACATCTATATATATACACACACATATATGCATATATATAGATATATATAGATATATATTTACACACATATATATAGATATATATCTATATATACATATATATATATAGACATATATATACACATATATACACACACATATATGAACACACATATACACACATATATATATATACATATATATATATACACATATATACGCATATGTATATGCACACACATATATATACACGCAAACATATATACACGCACACACACACACACATATATATATATATATATATATATATATATATATATATATATATATATATATATATCTATTTCTTTTTTTCTTGGCAGTCATTATGCAGTAGCTTTTGAATGCAAACACCAATAATCATCCATGCTTGATGTCTGAGGTAGGGTAATGAAAATACTTATATATTTATATGCATTTCTGTCTGCCTATCCCAAATTCTCAATCTTCTGTTCACTGTTGTAGAAAGTAACAACCGGGGATATTATCTTACTTTCATATTGGAAATGTTGGGTACCCCAAGTTGAAAAAGGAAATTTCTACGTTCTTGCTCACCAGGTAAAAAAATAAAGAAAAAGAAAAGACGGACATTCTGACTTAGTAAAATAAAAGAGAACATCTGCTCATATTTGCGTTTAGTGGCTTCAGTACGTTGTATGTTCTATAATTTGGTAAACGGTCTGTTAGCAAGTAGGTGGGCCGGCTAGCCTTTGATTGACAACGTCATGTCTGACCGTACGCTATGATGAATACAGATTTGCTCATAGACTCTGTGTTAGATATGCTCCTGTTCAAACGCATTGGCCTGTCTGATTTTACACTTGTTCGGTCCTGAGCAGACGACATTACTTAGAATGATATGCTTACTTGCAGACGGCACAAAATGCACGCTTATTTGCTTTCTTACCGCCATGATCACTTCACACATCTTAATCAAATGCAATTTTTATTTAGGTTTTGATATCTCGTCAGCATTTTATGGTTGTAATCTTAATAAATGTGTGTTCATATGACTATTTTCAACCAGTAGAAAGTTTTCATTATTAACAAAGTTTTTTACTGATAATAACTTGTACAAACAAGCAAAATATTCCCAAGATAGAACGTACTTTTACAGAGTTCATGAAAAACTTCTAATTAATATGTTTAATAATTCAAATCTGCTGTTAAGCCCCAGAACTTGTTTTTGAGATTAGGTGTTTATGCATATCCGTTTATGTGACCATAAGAATCGAACAAATAACGTAATTACTATATATTTCTACCATTATATGTTTGCAAGATTTTTTCAAATACATGCTTGACGAACGCATCATTTCAGATGATGCATCTAAGAATGTAATTTTCTCTGTGTAATCCAAAACTGTTGATTGTTTAAGGATTTTAAAATTAATTTCAGGCTTTTTGATTGGAGAGTTTATTATTTTTTTTTAATGCACTACCCATTTTTGGTCTGTGCGTAGCGTATTGATTATTGGCGCAAAATATGGGATCGGTACGCAGAGTTCAAATTCCCGCCGAAGTCAGTGTGTTCACCTTCCCAAAAATATCCTTGGGAAAAGTATGAATTTATTTCTTTTCCCCTACTATACATGAGTTAAATGGTAGAGTAGATTGATTTCGTTTCGTTTCGTTTGTTTTACGGCATATCAACTTCAATGGGTTATTTAATGCCGACAAAGTTTTTGTTGCTGGTAATATTTTCTTTCAAAAATGTATTGCTGGTAATATTTTTCCCAAAAATGTATAGCTAGTAACGATGTATTGCTGGCAATAATTTTTCCTCAAAAAGTTTATTGCTGTTATTAAAACCTATTTTACACTTTCTTAGTGTTTTGATCCCAGTTTGGGGCTTAAATATTTGCCAATAGTTGGAGCTCTAACACCAGCAATTAAGAGGTGGTTCCACGCTCCTCAAAGCCTCCTTATCAGAGGTCTTGCTGTTGGACATAGTTTATTGTCTTACCCAGGACGCGGATGTAGTTTATCGTCAGGACGACGAGAGCATATTGGATTCTCTAGCCTTAGTCAACAACCAGTCTAAGAGAAGGATAAGTTTTAATTTAACGAGAAACCACTCCACTACCTTTCCCAAGAAATCATGGCAGTTCAGAACTAATAAAGAAAAGGAAGCTGTGGTGAGCTATGGTCGCTTACACTCTAAAAAGACGATGGTTCTTTCTTAATCCATATATAGTATAAGATCACAACCTCACAACTATAGCGATCTCATACTATGTATGGCATTACAAGAATCATCGTCTCTTGAGGATGTAGGTGATCATAGTGCGCCACAGCTTCCTTTTTATTAGTTCTGAACTGCCACGATTTTTTGGGAAAGGTAGTGGAGTAGTTTCTCGTTGTCTTATCCACGGTTTGAAATCTAGAGTAGTCTTTCTAGAGTGTCAGCCAAGGCTAAAAATATAGGGTGCTTATTAAACGAAGTTTTGCCTTAACTTTATATAGATTTGTCTAATTTAACTTCATATGTAAGTATGACCGGAGATCACATTTTGTTCAGAGTCAGATGAGAATTAAGTCCTCAAATTAATAAACCCCGCTTAGTTATCACTTTTCCCGTTGCGATTTAACTACATCAGGGAAATTTTGTTTGCAGGCAACAGCTTTTTTTTAGAATACCAAAAATATCTAATCGAACATTCCAATAAATGTACAGATTTATTGACCGACAGGGAATGATTTTATTGGTAAAAGAAATTTTAATGTATTCCGTGAGAACGGCATTAAAAATAGATTTTGTGGACAATATTGGAACTTGTCAGAAAAACTTTTTGCTAACAATCTTCAGTATTTTAAAGATTTTTTTTTTTTATTTTCTAAATTGTTGAATATGTATTTTTCATGATATTTTATTGAGATGCGCCTAAATGCATAAATAATAAATAAATAAATAATAATGTATAATAACGATTTAATGTTTCATAGGTAAGCATGAATTATTTCCCCTTATTGCAACCACAGCTTTTGATAATGAAAATTGGGCTGTGTGCATAAAACTGAAATAATAGCTAAAATATATGTTTTAAATTTCTTTATCGCTTTTATGATATCATATTCATTGCAGCTTTAGAGAGAAGGGAATAATTAGAAATTCTTATGAAAACCGATGCTTCTAGTCGACTGATAAGTTATCTTTTTTTTTCTATTTTATTTGAAGAATAATTACTCGATGTCGTCGAATCTGGGAAGTTATCAAGCAGACTCGGTTGGTGGTCGCATGAATTGCTCATTTTAATGATGTGAAGCCTTCTTCATTTACTGGACATACATATCTGGCACACCTATTTGAAAAAGTCGGGCTTACATTTTGCTCATCGAGCGAAGATAAAAATGAATTATAAAGAAAATAGTGAAAATTATTTGATATACGATCAAAATATAAAATAAGTGAAGAAAGTTTGAAAAGGGTAGCCACAAAGAAAGCTAACATTACAATTATTTTACAGTAGATAAAAGCTAAACGCTGACAAACCCTCTGAAGGTAGAAAGAAAACCGAAAAAATAAATTTCAGATTTTGCAATTTTCAAGCGAACTAAAATGAATATTTAATGACTTTCTCGCAAACATTGCATGGAGTATCCTCTTTCATATCATGCCAGTTTCCAAGAAAAAGGATTTTTTTTTTATTTAAATAGAAAAAATTCTTTACGCCCGTAAAAGGTTTTTTAACTTTCAGTAAAAGTGAAAATCATTATTGCAAGTCTGCTAGTATAAACGTCTCTTGACTTACATCCATACAAATTAAAGACCCGCGGTTTGAATAAATTATTCATTGACTGATCCGTTTTCTACGGCTTATCAAATCTTTGCAGGTTATTTAAAGCCAGAAAATACAAATGCAGAATGATGGCTGCGATTCGATTTCGAATAATGTAATCGCTTGATTTCTCCTCAAATATGGGCAGAAGGATGTGACTTTAGTTCTGCTAGAATCTTACATTCTTTTGTGCAGATGTGGCAGTAGTTGCTTCATTAATATTTTGGTGAACTTTCAGCGTTTAGTATTTTTGGTGATTTTTGACGCCTGTCTTTTTAAGACAGACCGAATCACATTCATTATAGTACACAGAGAACAAATGAAAAAAAAATTGCAAACATTGAAAAAAAAAAAAAAATGAAAAAAGCGACTTTTACAAAAGATTTCATAAAAATAAGAAGGATAATAAGACAAGTTGATTGACTAACAAAAAGATATTTCAAGAAATTGGTGTTGCTAATGCCAGAAGAGTTAAAAGATGCCGAATATTAGGAACATGGCTGCGTGTCACACATTTATTTTGCAAGAAAATGATGATTGATTTTAAATCATTGTTATAATTTGTGGAAAAAAATGATGCATTTCAATATTACTCAATGGTTTTGCCGATGTGATCTACATCTGGCTTTCTCCTATATTTTGGATTGGAGTAATTCTCTTATTTAAATTTAAGTCAAAGGGAAAAAAAAAATTTCAGTGCGGGGTTTGTGCCCCCCCCCGGTCAAAATGAAATATACTTATCCAAATACCCTGGGTAATGCAGATTCAGAATATAGAATAAAACAAACATTCAGAAAGAAGCTACAACTTTATATATATAGATATTGACTAAAGACACACAAGCAGTCAAAATACGACTTTTAAAGATACAACGCAAAAATGAAATGCGTTCAGTTGAAGAAAAAATACACGAAAACTAATTTCTTAACATAACTTTTGATGATAAATGTCGAGCTAAACTGGATTAACCTGATCCTGATGGCTAGTCGACAGGGTTAGGTCTTGCATGGAAATAAATATGCCTTAGACGACAACAGTAGGAAGTGGACAAATGCTTTGGGCTAGTAATGTAAGTAGTAACAGTATAGGCCCATTGAAGTTGATGGTATCAAGATAAATGTAGATGATTATTGTAAATACTTGAAAAAGAAGTTTTTAATTGTTTGGGCTTTAACGAAGAATCTTTAAGCGAATCAGTATATTTTTTGCCTTGTTCACATAATACAAGGCCCAAGGGTAACTAAAGTTGGAGAGGTACTGAATGCGGTTGCTGTATGTGATAACCTTTTGGCTCTGAACCTGAAGATCTGGTTTGGTTGTTTTTTGTTTATTGGCATATCAATACCTTTATGGGTTATTTAATACTGAAATCTAAATATTTTGTAGGCAATATAATGGCTTCAACTATAAATATTTGGTACATACTTTTATACTTTCTCGATAAACGTATGTTTTATAGATATATAGTTTGCAGATGATTTATTGTAGGTGTTGTTGATTTTTTTTAGTCTAAACCTATTTCTTTAAGGTAAAACATTATGTTGACAGTTTCAGTATTTTAAGTCTCATTGAATGCGTATTCTGCAGATCCAGCGCCGTAGATTTGAAGAGTCGAAGATTTTAGTGAACGAAGAAGCATCATCTCGCGAGTCTGTTCCACAAAGTAGTGGTTTTTGGGAAGAAGCTGTCCGAATGGAACTTCCTCCTTACAAATAGAATACAACTGATTCGACCCTGTGTACGCGGTAAGGCGGGTCAGCTGCAAAGGCTTGAACAGGTGAAACTAAAAAATGTAGCTTGTCAGAACATTTGCTATGCAACTAGAGATAGAGTGGCAAAATTCTTCTATCGTTTCGTCTATATAAAAGTGTTTGAAAGGTTGAAGATAATTCATCACCCACAAGGCCGCGTAAAAGATTTGGAACTCTCTCGAAGGTGGGAATTAGGCGGTTCCAATTCAGATATACCAATACTCTGTTTTTAGTCTGATCTGACTGTAGTAAAGTTATAGCATAGTAGGTACTTTCTAGAATGGTACAAAGAACCTACCGTTTTTCTAGCATCTTGAAGCCTGTGCTGAACTTGAATTCCAATAAACTGATATTCATCCAAGTTAATGCCCCCTCAGATTCTGTGAAACTGAGTGCCATAAGTATTAATTTCCCTCGTTTTGGACTATTCCGGAATTATATATATATATATATATATATATATATATATATACCTCACTGGGTACTCCATACTTCCGGCGTTGTGCCTTATCTAAGCAGCGCTTAGAAAATCACTATATATATATATATATATATCAGCTTTTTCATGGTAAGCGTAATGTAGGTTGTCCTTGGTTACGCTTTAAGGACAAACTAAAATACAATTTTAATGCTGCAAACTTCCCTATAGAGGAGTTCGAACTTGCTGTTGAATACCGAGCAAACTGGAGAAACACCTGCGACCGAGGTATAACTAACTTTGAAAATTCTCGTCTCAACGATCTGAGAGAATTAAGAACCAACATTAAATCTCGGGCCCAATACATCAGTCCACATGACGGTCAACCCTTCAGCATCTCCCTCGTGTGCACTTGTTTGCAAATCCCCTGCAAGATTGTTGTCTCATAGGAGACATAAACATAAAAACTGAACTGAAAGACACCTATACGTCGAAAACGACGGG
>CAHIKZ030000019.1:992500-1025000 GCA_903632075.3 Acanthosepion pharaonis
TTTTTATTAAGAAAAGGAAAAATGCGACTCAAATAAAAAAAAAAGATTTGCATAGTTTTATGGAGAAGGTTCTGTGAATAATCGAATATATCCAAAGCGGCTCGCGAATTTCGTCATCCACAATCAGAGCAATTGAAATTGATAACAATCAAATAAAGATATTACTTGAGAAATATCAACACTGTAAGATGCAGGAAAAAGCCGATGTACTTAAAATATCCGATTATAGTGTCGAAAAATAATTGCACAACCTTGAGTGTTTTCAACTAAGTTAAGCGAAAACAAGCTTTCTGAAGCGTAATTCTGTGAGCGATCTTCGTGGCTAATTGCGATGAAAGATGTAAAGTGGATACTTTACAACAATGTAGAACACATTATATCGTAAGAAAGGCATAATGTACGGCCACTAACCATAACAAAGGTTGGTCTTCATAAAAACAAGGTGATGCTGTATATATAATGCAATTGGAAGGGAATCCTCTAAGATGAGTCACTTCCAGAGAAGTAAATGATTCATTTGAACAACTACTGTTCACAATCAGTTGGTAATGGTAATATTAGCCGTTTTCTATATAAGGAAAAATTATGAATTCATTGAGCGAGCAACTATCGCTACTGTCGGTTAAAATTTATAAAATCTTTCTAATAAAACAAATTTTCAGGAAGATAGGTTTCTCAAGTCCAGTAATTCTTATTGTTTTTTTTTCCAGTATCGTTCGGACTTCCTTCCTAATTTTTTGACTGAAATAGTGTGGAACGGTGTGAAATCGTCGGGATGACGTGCTGGACAGATCTTTCCAATATTCTTAAGGACATTTCACTGATCGAGAAGAAAACTTCATAGGTCAATATTCTTTTCAAGCAACGATAGTAATAATGTGCCACCAGTAACAAGAACAATCTATAAACTCATTGTTGAATAACATGAAGACGATCAAAAGATCAAACCGCTGAAATGACCAAACCCCTAACTTTAATAGTTTATATGAAACTTATGGCCTTTAATATTATTGAAAGAAATTTAACATCTAGATTATGTCATTATTTTCTCTTCGAGTTAAATGCGATATCCGTTTTAGTTGTTGTTGTTGTGGAAATCTTCGAGTGATGTGGTTTCTGTTATTTGTTACAGTTCTTTGTGATTCTATGGCACCAGTCCACGATATTCCTCGCTAAAACCGACATATTCCATTCTCTCGAGACCATTTTGATACATTGATCCGAAAACGCGGTTGTATATAGCTGATACTTATTCGCTGTATTCACCAAATATTGCACGCTTTGTTTTAGAATTTATTTCGCTCTTTA
The DNA here is from genome assembly GCA_903632075.3 of Acanthosepion pharaonis. Lineage (NCBI taxonomy): Eukaryota > Metazoa > Mollusca > Cephalopoda > Sepiida > Sepiidae > Acanthosepion > Acanthosepion pharaonis. The sequence continues at coordinate 993,809 of CAHIKZ030000019.1, forward strand.
GTGGATATTCGACTTAAAAATATGTTATTCAATAAAGTTACTATTAAAAATAGTCTTTTATTCTTACTTCATAATTTAAAGGAATTTTGTGCGTGACTCAGTCTGTCTTAATGTAGAAATAAATGTCCTTGTTGTTCAGCTGATGAGATGTTGCAATTAGAAATACATCTTGAATGTTATGAAAACGTATCAGAATGTGAATGGAAATACTGTGGGAATTAAGCAAATAATTAGAATAAAATCATATAAAAAAAAAACTGGTGTGAGGTACAAACAAAATCTCTCGGAAGATAGAAAAGACGAAAATTGTTTTAAAATAACGCAAAAGCAACTAAAAAAATAAGGATGAAAAATATAATAAAAATGTTTACAAAATGGTCACGTTTTTTTAAGGGTTTTTAATGTGTGTGTCTGTCAAAATTCAACCGATCCTACTCGTTACAGCCAAACTTTATACAGTCGCGTTTGAATCGCCCAATCGTAGTATGCAGTCCGTATTGTGCGAAAAGAGCACTGTCTTGCTAAAATAATTACTAAAGTAATACCAGCTGATTGGTCTGACCCCACCTAATCTGGACGAATATAAAATGCTGCCAAATGTGGCTCGAGTAAGTTCCATTCAGTTTCAGAAGTGACAAATGTGCGTTCTGAAAAGTGAAAACACGTGTTCCAAAGCGTTAACAGGAGTACAGAATCAAAATCAAAGAAAGGTCGCGTAATACCAAAGGCTAATAATAGGTCTACACATGGGTGTTTTACAAGTTTGCTTGTGAAGGTATCAGAAAGAGGAGAGGGAAAAAAAAGAGAAAAAGGCAACAATAAAAAAAAGGGCTAGTGATAGAATTAGGAGATATTTTTAGATTTATTGATGGAAAGCAATATAGAAACAATTAAATAAGACGCAAATAGGAAAACGTTTATAAATTTAACGTTTCGCTTTTATTTTTGAAGATAAAAGCAAAACATTTCAAATTTATTAACGTTTTCTTATTTGTTTCTTATTTAATCATTATTTTGAATGTAATACTTATTATTTCAATACATCAGATATAGAAACACAAACAGAAATATCTAATTAGGGATGTTTAAATAGACTTATGGGGACAGACAGACAGCTGTAGATCCACAGAAATATATACATAGATTATTAAACAACACCATTATTATTTAACCGGCTAAATTAATCGAGAAATCTTATTAAAGAAAAATATGCACTCTCCTGCCAAGGGGTTGGAGGCGCAGGTTCGAATCCAGCCGGAGAGCGCATATTTTTCTTTAAGATTTTTGGAATATTCGGGCCGGTCAGGAAAATAAATAAATATACAGTTTAATAAATAAACTGAATGTCTACTCATATATGGGTATACACTAAAAATAACGTTTAAGTAATGAATAAAAATTTATCACTTCTTCAGAATAATGTTAATGTGTATATTTTCTATTAAATAGTAAAGCTACTATTTAGCAATCTATGCATATCTTTCTATGTGTCTACAGTTAATAAATAAAAATCTATCACTTCTTTAGAAAACGTCAATGTGTATATTTTCTACGAGGTAAGACCAAAGGAGTGTTTTATTATTAAATTATAGTTTTTGGTCTTTTTAGAACCCTAGAAATTTGGGTTAAAAATTTTGTTTGTCTTGCGTCAGCAGGTTACCATAAATTTGTATGGGAAATGTTAGCATCTTTTTGTGGTGAAAAACATCTGGAAATTCTTGCAAAAATCTGATAATTGTCGGATATTAATAAAAATGTCAGAATTTATTCACAAATGAATGAAATTATTTCTTAAATGTTCCATTTTTAGAAAAATATTGTAAAAATATTTTTTTTTGTTCCGTTTAACCGAAATTCTTCTTTGTAGCACTTAATGTTTATATTCGTTATAAGAAAAACGTTTTTTGTCGAACAGGACTCCAGTTACAGAAAGTCTATTCTGAATCATAAAATGAAAAAATGAAATAAAACTAAGACATTATTTAATTAGAAAAGCTTTTAATTACTTTTATGCATACAATATACTAAGGACTATTGTCTTGAAAAAAAATTGTTTCGATGAATAATGAATTTTTACAATTTAATTAGAATAATTTATAAACTTTAACTGTTTTAAAATTATGTATTAATCTGTAGTGATTAAGTGATATTTTTATTAAATTAAGACTATATTTACTACTCATAAATGGAAAAGCTCACTACAATTCAATTTAATATTTTAAAAAGAATTTTGAATTTACTTTATGTGTGTATAAGCATGTCGATTTTTATAAACGCGGCATTATCAGACAATAAAAGCGGTACTGTTTGAAATTAAAATTTATTAGTAATTTTCTAACATTTCCTCAACAAGCTTCTTCGGAAGTTAGACTATAAAGCCAAAGTATGTAAAATACAATAAAATTTTAGATTGCATAGAATATTTTCTTAATTTTTTATGATTACTGAGTAATTAAAAAAATATATAAAAAAGGTGCACACATTAAATTCGTCAAGTAATTGTTACAGTTATGTCCCATAATCACCATAAAAATTCCCCAAACATACGTTTACCGATAAAGTTGTCAACACCTCATAAAAACACCCAGCTTCGCGTTAAAAGTGTTTTTCTGTCTATTTTACATCAGATTAATTAAATTTTAAATCGGCTGATCTTCCTCAAATAACGATTCAGCAAAGTATACTTTAATTTTGAAAGATTTTTTAATAAAATCATTTTTACGTTGTGTTGACAGATTTATCAATATGGACGTTTCCAGCGTTTTTACTTATAATAAAAAGTTAATTCCGATCAGTTTAAATTCAGTTTGAAATACAACAAACTATTCTGTTTGTTTGTTTTTTTTTTTTTGTTTTTTTTGTAAATATTAAATATAATCTATTAGATTGAAATTGCTATTAAAATAAGAGCTTCAAAAAGACTTTTCATTTTAAAAAATGCATTGGGTATCGCTTTTCTTTGTTTCTTTGGAGGTATATATATATATATATATATATATATATATATATATATGTGTGTGTGTGTGTGTGTGTGTGTGTGTGTGTGTGTGTGAAATGTGAGATTTTATTATCAAACTCAATGTTTTCATGATAAAACCTATCAATGTCGGTAACACTTTCGGAATGTACTGATATGAATATGAGCAATAAATATATCGTGTGATATTTATCAGTTAGAAACTATCCATATAAAAATATTGGTAATTCATTTGGAGGCTTCAGTTTTTATAGGGAAAAAATATAAATTTTATTTATTCCATTAAGTGTAACATTAATTTTTATTTAGAGCTAAATCCAAAAGCAAGAGATTACAGAAAGACATATTTGTGTATTATCAGTATTATTCATAGATATAATTTCTTTTTCTTCTGCTCCTCTTTATTATTATTTAATTTGATATCCTCTCCGACTTTTAGATATTTTGGCCTGGTGATAATAATGATCATATCTCAGCTTAGAGACACAACATTTTTCTCAGTAAGTGAACTGTTGCAAGCAGTGCTTCCGCCTATGCACTTGCAATAATGTTAGGTATCCCCAAGGCGTAGAAAGATTCCTGAAAATAGTTCTGAGTGCGCCAACCACAAAAGGAACAATTTGATTTACTGCTTGACATATTTCTTTGAGTTGCTCTTTCGTACCTCTGTATTTTCGGTTGTTCCACCCTAACAATGTTCGTTTCCAAAGGTACTGCAACGTCTGTCAGGATCCAATCATGACTGCTCTTGTGAACAAGTGTGATATCGCATAATATCAAATATATAATAATAATAATAATAATAATAATAATAGACTCATTGAAGGGATTCCTGGTAGCCCATGCCTTAAAGAAATGCAAAACAATGTACTCACAAGCACAGCCCACACTTTACGAAGGGCTTTATCTATGTAAAATGTCTGTGATCTTAGATTTTTTTGTTGTTTTTTTCCTCAAAAGATGCTCAGTAGAAAATGTTATGATGCCATTTCTGACCTTAGGTCTCTGGTTGCGACTTGGAAAGAAATGTGTATACACCAGAATTCAAAGGAAATAATAATAATAATATCTTGCCATTCTATGACCCTCGTGAATTTTTCAAATATTTAAATATTTTCTCTATTTCGATATATAAGGCCCCAAGTACTCATTTTTAACTAAGCCATAACAGAATGAGCCATATATATAGTATGATTGCATTACTGATTGTATTGGGGTAGAATCAACCAAACTTTCCCGAAGAACTGGTAACAGATAAATGGTGCAGAATGTGGTATAAAGTCTACGCTCAGGTTTGAATTCAGGGTTTTCCTTCTCTCAGATTGGCTGCCAGCCAAGGCAACAGAATCCTGTCTGCCCTGCTATTTGAACTATAAAACAGGATTTATGCCTTTTCCGTAGTCATTAGACCGAAATGAACTCAGTTCTTAGAACCGAACAGACAGTACTATCCACACATATGACTTGATTACAGTAGTGAAGCCTTATCTAGAACCAACCACACATTTTGGAAGAGCCGAACACAGTAAACTGGAACACATAGTATAACGTATACACACACACACACACACACACATATATATATATATATATATAAGATATTAATCAATTCACTCAAGACGATAATGCTACTGACACGCAAGGGCTACTTGGAGTGAAAGGAAATGAGAAGACTTTAGAAGGAACCGGAAACACAATGTTAAACAGCAAAGGGATAAACCGATACTCCTGTTCAAAAGATCAAAGAGAAGTATATATATATATATATATATATATATATATGTGTGTGTGTGTGTGTGTGTGTGTGTGTGTACTTTTCTTTCATTTACACTCAACGAACAGTTTAAATAAACGCAGCAATCATTTGCATTCCGTAAAACCAGAAATTTGCGCCAATTTCATCTCTTACTCGCTTCATTATTATTATAAAATGTAATTTGGCGTCTTGTGAATTTTCCTTTTACACGCTTTGCAATCATCAGGACAATTATATCAATTCTGTTTCTAAGCATTGGTTAGAAATAAAAAAAAGAATAATATTTAGCATTCCGACCTTCTACTGCCTCGTTCCATGCGTTACTATCTTTTCCCTGTCTAATCACTGAATTTCTGCTTTCACTATATGATATTGTAATACGAAAGAAAAAAATCCTCCAGCTGGTAGAAAAGCTCGTGTTTTGTTGAAATGTTGAGCAAGGGTAGACAACAACGCTTGAGTTAAAACCAAAATATATCTTCAAGGCTACTGCTATTTAATCACTATTTTAACGTTCTTATTTCCTTCTGTGCACTGTTTTTTCATATGCACTGATATATATACTCACATAAGTAGGTATGTATTAATATATATATATATATATATATATATATATATATATAGATAGATAGATAGATAGATAGATAGATAGATAGATAGATAAAGAAACAGAAGGCGATAGATAGATAGATAGATAGATAGATAGATAGATAGATAGATAGATAGATAGATAGATAGATAAAGAACAGAAGGCGATGATAGATAGATAGATAGATAGATAGATAGATAGATAGATAGATAGATAGATAGATAGATAGAATAGATGAGGAGATAGATAGATAGAGGAGATAGATAGATAGATAGATAGATAGATGATGGAACAGAAGATAGATGGATAGATAGATGGATGATAGATAGATAGATAGATAGATAGATAGATAGATAGATAGATGCATCCACTGCATTGTTGACGTAAGTTTCAGTGGTCCACTGCTTCTCTTCTGCTGCACATTTTTCCAGATTAAACAGGAAAAGTAAACTGCATTTAATGTGCATTTTATATTCAAATATGATTTTCTCTTAAATAAATTAAAATTTTTATTTTCAATCACTTCACCCTAAGCAAGACGATAATGCCACTAGATGCAAGGGGTTATTGGAAGTGAAAGAGAATGAGAAGACTTTTGTGAGGAGAAAGGACAATATAGACAGAAGGTTACAATTGATGTTGCATTTAAATTTTTGAAGATCGTAGGTAGTAGGAAAGCAAGAAGTCGGAAGAGAGTTCCACAGGTGAGAAGTGCGAGAGAAGAAACTGTTAGAATAGAACTTACGGTTGGATCTAGCTATTTCAACACAAAAACGATGAAACTTAGCAGCCATTCTAGTAGTACGCTTAAATTAATGCGGTCGAGGTACTGAGGTGGAGAGCTCATTAGAACAATTACTATGAAAATATTTATAGATTGATTGAGTGGTTTGATTTTACGGTTTATCTACCTTTTGCAGTTTATTTAAAGTCAGAAAATATTTTTAGATTATAAGAATTTTGGGGGGATAATTATGATTTACTGATACAGGTCCTACTAATGGAGAGAAGATGTGGATTCATGCCTTTCACAAGCGTATTTGTGCGTAAATGAATATAACGTCTAGAATTGGAACCAGGCTCTCCGATTTCCAATTCCGAGCCATTATTCATTACACCATGCACACATTCTACCTGGTATCTCCAAACGATCATTCATCTAGTTACTGACCAGGCTCGAAGTTGCTTAACTTCGTGCGAGAACCTATTTTTCAACGTGATATTGCTGCAAACCAACATTTATAGAAAAGAAAGAGTAAAATCACGTCACAGCGGTGGGAAAGTGACTGAAGTCGAGATGCCAGGTCAAGACCAACAATATTACATAGCAAACAATTCTTAAAGAGTACGCACACACAAGTAATAAAGAGTCGTGGTGCTGGTAACTTATGCTTCAAATTGACATACGCTCGATGGCTACTTAATTAAATACACGTGAACAAATGTATATTATGTAAATTTCTAATTACCTAATGAAGTGGTGGCAAATCGATGATAATTCGAATTTAAACACACTCATAACGACCTGCTGAATTTCATTTCAGCATTGGTGTAGAAAGAAAGCTGATTTAAATAACTTTGAACGAGGGATGGTCGCTAGTGCCAGGCAGGTGAGTTTGAGTATTTTCAAAAACTGTTCATCCTTCACGTACAATTATTTCTGTGATTTACAGAGTATGGTTAGCAAAAGAAAAATACGAACGGCAATTCAGTGGGGTGGAAAGTCCCTTGTTGATGAAAGAGGTAGGAGGAGATTGGCCAGACTTGTTAAAGCTGATAGAAAAGCAACAGTAGGTCAAATTACTACTTTTAAGAACGGAGATATACAGAAGAGCAACTTAATATACCCTTAGACGATGATGTATCTTTAGATACATGACTGACGGGGCAGATTTTTTCCCGCAGTAGGTTGCCATTTCTTTCTGCGGTAGACCAGTTGCCATTCAAGAATATAGAACCCGGTCTGTCTTGCTATTTACCCATATCTTGGGGGGGATGAGAAGAGGATTTATACCTTTCCCAAGAGTATTAGCACGTAAATGAATGTGATGGATTCGACTGGAATTCGAACTCGGCTCTCCGATTCCTCAATAAGTGCCGCTATCCTTTACCCCACCGGGCTTCCTTTAAAGGGAATTAAACTGAAATTGAGATATATGGCTATAAAAATGAATATGACAATAAAGATGAAGACAACAGTCTGAATGATGTGAACAGTGTAAACTGGTGTCTTCGAGCTAGCACCACCATAAACACCAATTTCGCCCACAGTGCTTGAGCCAACTTATATGGCTTTCAGGCACTTTCCACGCCGACATCGCCTCCCCAAACCAATAACATAAAAAATAGCCTTCTTTACAAATCGACCATGGTGAGATTCGAACTCGCGTCTTATGGTCGAAAAGTGAATTTATTAATCAATCAGCTACTCACCATTCTAGAAACTTAATTTATTAAGACATGAAATGTCGTTAGGAAAAAAAAAAAAAAGACTAAGAGTACTGAACTCCTATGTAATATCTTTTCCCAATATGGCAATGAATGTTGAACAATTTCCTCACCGTTGAGAAGGAGACTTGAAGACAGGAGACTGAGAATACAAGGGACGGAATTTGTGAGCAACAAAGAAATTTTAAAGACAATTGGAATAGAAAGTTAGGAAAAAAAACAGTTGAAATTTCTAAATCATATAATGAAGAAGGAGAACTTGAAGAATATGACACTCACAGGATATCTTGAAACAACGAGCAATGTCCTTAACGATTTTGTGTAATTGGATGGTAGAACAAAGACAGAGAAGGATGGTAAATAGTCATAAGTTACTGAGGATAATAAAAGATAGGAAGTTGTGGAGAGCCATGATCACCCATGTCCTAAAGACACACGTCACATGAAAGAGGAGGGAAAAGCAACTCAGAACCGTCGAAATCTGAATCCATGAACCTGACATTCACTCATGGTTTCTAAGGTCGGTGCCAACGAATATAAAGGTCAGAGATCAGATTGAGGATTTCGGAACATAATAAATTAGATAAAGCGCTTTAACCTTTACAGATAAGTGTAGAATCTAAAAATACAACGACAGTATTTACAGCTTTTCACTGCAGATGCTGTAAAAATAACTTGGTGTGGTATCACCTACGATAAATTGAGCAAAGAAGTTGCTGAAAAGGCACATGATTTTCTTTGTCAATTAAAAAAAAATCGAATTATTACGTAAGTCTGTAAACATTCCCACGGAAATCTTTTCTTTTTTTTTTTTGCCTAATGTTCAGAAAGGGATTAAGTAGAAGCTAATTTCTTTTGTTAAATAATTAGGACAATATTAGCAGATTTAGGTCTCTATAAATAACTGAATGCGTGTGCTTGACTGCGACCATAGATTGATTTTTTTGCAAATTATGCTGGAAAACTATTGCGAAGGTGGTGAACGTGATCATCGCTCAATTATAGAGACCTCGTACCAGAACAAAGTTAGTCGAGTAAATACTGAATTTTCCGCCTTAAATGACGCATCTATAATCTGACAAGAACTATTTTAGTAAAAATGTTCCACTCATGAAACAATAGTAGCAGGGATACCGAATGTTGTCCGGGAAAAATAAATATAACGACACAAAAAAAATACTATTTTCTAAAATGAAGAAAACAAAAAGTTTACTTCACACATATAAAAGTAACTATTGCCGAACAAATTTTCTGGTGTCTAAAAACAAACAAATGATGTAATCTTTGAGGTTGTGGGGTGCTTCTCGGTACACGGCGTTAGGGTTTCTCTTACTGAGCGCCCGAATAAGAAGTTTGCTTTCATCATGAAAACTAGAGAATTAAACCAGACCATACCAAAAGCACGCAAAATTCAGGCTAAGGCTATCGATCATTAGAAGTTCAATCAATACCAGGCCCGGGAGCCACTCGAGGATGTAAAAGGAGGAAGAAATTATTATGAGGAGATGTAGGATAGATTATGGTTGTCCGAAGACTTGAAGAAGTTAAAATCGTATTGACCAGGGAAGCATCCACTCGGGAGTCTGTTCTGCAAAGTACGTTCTTGAAAGGAAGCCCTAACTGGAACTACCTTCTTACCAATGCTATACGAACAGATGGGGACGCCTGCCGTCTGTACTGGTCAAGGTGGGTCCTAGATTTGAAGGTCTGAAGTGATGGCATTTAGAAACGCAGCTCATTGAAACAGCGATAGGGTGTCAAGAGGCGAGTAAAGTTTCGTCTGTGAGAAAGGGGATGTAACGTGGAAGTAATTAATCACTCACAAAGACGCCTAAGCGTTTTTGAACGTTGGAAAGAGAGGATTGGGCAGCCACATCCCAGATATCGCAACAATACTCCATTTTTGATTTGATCTAACCCTTGTAACGATAGAACATAGCATTCCGCTTTGTAAGTAGCCTGATTGGAAATTGAAATCACTCGGATACAAAAGGCAAGTTAGTTGAAATTATTATTTTTACCTGGAAAGATGCTTAGTAGCTTAAAGAGTACCATTGCGTAACTTTAGAGGGCTAGGGTTTCTAATAAGCAATATAAGCGTTCGAGATTTTATTTGACGCCTGTGAAGAGGAACACCAAGCAGTTTCAGAATGTTGAGAAACCCAACTGATTTGTGAAAAGCTTTAGAAATGCTCAGAACTATTGTCTTGAACAAGCCAAACCACCCTGGTATTTGTGGCAACAATTTTCAATTTATTTCTTCATTTAGATCAATATTTGTAACATACTGACTCGTCGTATTGCCACTGGTAGTTTTTGTATTTTACATTTAACACTACTAAAGACAATCGAGTTTAATCCTGAATATTTTAGAGTTTTTTTCTCAAAATATTTTAAGGGCTCTACATAAAAAAAAATCAGCTTTTTAATATATTCGTTAAGAAAAGGTTATTTTAATCCTAAATTGACCTTTGGTAATCTCTAATGTCCTTGAAGATCACCACTACTTATCCTATCAAGTTAATCCTACAATCGATTTTAGCTTCTTTTTTTTAATCATTTCAATCCAAGCAATACAATAAAGCCACTATGATGCAAAAGTGTTAGAGAATATGAGACAAATATACTATTAAAGAGAGAGAGAGAGAGAGAGAGAGCAACAAAAGAACAGGAATTAAGAAGATCAAATTAATGATTTACATTACATTTAAATTTTTGAAGATTAAAGTTGACTGGGAATTAAGAAACCGAAAGATTTTCACAAGTGAGAAGTGCGATCGAAGAAATTGATGGCATAGAACTTACGATTATATCTAGCCTTTTCAACTGTAAAATGATAAGATCCTGCCACCAATCTAGTACTGCACTAATTTAGTAATAGTAATTTATAGCGTCTAGGTAGCATAGAGGCAAGTTCATCAGAAGAATTAACATGAAAATACTCATAGAAAAAAGCACAGGGGAGTTACGTTACGGCGGTGAGATGCCAGGTCAGATCTGATAACATTACAGATTCTTCTTTGGCTTCTCTACGAATGTAATTGTTCGACTACAATACAAATTATAAAAGCCATTAACGAATTCTACTTTACCGTATTTGTAAGGTAAAAGAAAGCCGTGCTTTACAGGAAACCAAAATTGCAGGATATTTCTTTATTTGATTAGAAATGGCATGACGTGCTCATTGATGACATGTGGCGACCTCGAATGACCTCCGAGATCAATTGCACATTTCCGATGTTATTACTTCGGTTATCCATGCAAAAAAAAAAAAAATTATTGCTAGAGACTTTCCGCTTACCTGTAATATCCGATCACACACACACAAATGCACGTACATACAGGCGCATGTACGCACGCAAATAGAGTAATATAGATATTTCTAAACAGTATTTTCACTTGTAATCATAATTTAAAGATTTGTAGTCCTATATATTTCATTCTGAGTTAAACAGGATGTTGAGGTTTTAGCAATCCAATCATCGGGGGTGTAAGGCGCTAGGAAGCTTGCTTTTGCTGGCAAATATGGTATCTAATACTCCATTGAATCTTCGAGCAAGATTGAGAAAATTTCCTCCATTGAGCACCACCAGTATTTTAGTTCAATCACCGCTGGACATTTTCGTTAGCCTTTCCTAATCTAACGAGTTCATGCCTCTATTGTTTTCCCCACAATTGTGACTTTTTACTAAATTAAGCTGCATTTAGCAAAGGTCGGGTCGTGTGTTTTGGGTTGAAACAAAAGTTCGTTCCATCTTCCAATAGTTGGCGTTTGAACACGTAATTTCCTTTTACACGTGACTAAAATTCATGACATATATACATATTCTGAAAGGTCATATTTCAACGCATCTGTGTATACGGTTCGTGTGTGGATTATGAATTTTAACTGATGCTACGTTAAAATTGAAATTGGAGGAAAATGAGATGCATTTTGATCAACTGATGCTTTTTTTCTATTTCTGGAAAGGAAAAGATGCTTCACAAATAGCAAAAAGGATATGTGCTACTTATAGGGATGGTGCCATAACTGATAGTACTGTTCTGGCTCATTGAAACCTCTCTTAATTGCTGTTTTCCCTAGGTTCACCATGACCCAGAGTGTTAGTACCTGTTAGGGTCCCAGCTATAGGCAAATAGTGAAACCCAGAAATAAAAACAAAACGCTATGAAAGTATCAAAATATATTTTTATAGTAAAAATGCCAGTAATATATTTTTATATAAAAAAATTACCAACAATAATTATTAATAGTAAAGTGACCAAAAATACATCTTATCTGTAGTTGAAGCAATAAAATTGTGTTCAAAATGTTTAAATTTGCACATTAAATAACCCATAGAGGTTGATATACCCCTAAACAAAATCAACCAACCAACTTAGCTTAGGCCCATTTGTAGAGTCTGGCTGGGACTCATGATCAAACTACTAACCACAAGGTTTACAATAAGAACTGGTGAACAATTATAGAAAAAGATAGAGGGAATAGATAAAAAGAAACGAACAAAAAAGAAGTGAAATAGCGTGGTAAAGGAAGATTTAAGGTGAGAATTCGAAAACGGATAGATGCTTAGAATGTCCTTTGCTCGAGCTGCCGTCTTTCTCATGTGTACCGAATATGTCTGTGGTGCAGTAATGCAAATAATGTGAGACATCCTGGGAAAGCCACAGCTCAAGTTCGTATCGAAACCTCTCGAAACGTGTCAAGAGGAAGTTAGATGGTGGAGAATGTATTATCATGTGGAAACCCGAGGTGGGATTATAGCTGATGTCATTTTTTTTTCTTTCTGCTTACGCTTGAAGAAATCCTCAACGAGAAAAAAACCCCAACTCTACGCCGATAATGTAGATTTAAAAAATGTACTAAAAATAAACCAAGACAAAAACCGCATGTGTATGTCACGAGCAGATTATATTTTTGCATCCATGTTCGCGCATGCGTACCTCAGTCATTCAAAATTATTCAGCAAATTCGTTTGAAAATAAATGTTCCAAGCATGATGCTTTAATTTGTTAAATGAACACACTGAATAAGATTATGGTTATCAGTCGGATCTCGTTAGCTTTTGTAAGTTTCTCCCTCAATAGGAACTGTAAGAATGTAAGTTTGTGAAAAAGATAGCTGAATTTAATAAATATGTATATGCGTGTTTATTTTAAACAGTATATTTGAAGAAAAATCTTTTGTTTTAAACAATATATTTGAAGAAAACCATTTTTTCTTTACGTTCATCTTCTCGTAAGCATTTAAAATAACAATTTGAATAATAGCTAAATGGAATTATTATTAATTTTTCGTCTAATATCTATTTTATTTTAATTTTCAGTTTACTTTTCATTATTCCACGGATCGGAAATAACTTATTAATAAAAAGATTAATAACCAAAGATATCTTAATAGAACAAATGAAAACTATTTAAAGAATTTCTAGAAATCTCTCTGTTTGGGTGTACTGGTGGTGTAAAGGATAGCGGCTTGAAATGAGAACTCGGAGAGCCAAGGTCATATATATATATATATATATATATATATATATATATGTGTGTGTGTGTGTGTGTGTGTGTGTGTGTGTGTGTGTGTGTGTGTGTGTGCATATTTCATTAAAAACGACAGACAAGGTACTACGGTTAAGCTTTTTATTTAATTTTTCTTGTGTTTTCTTGTTCTTGTCAAGAATGTTTTATATTTCCGAGCGCTTTCGGCTATACCTTTAGCCATTATCAAGGATGATTCGATTTTTTTCACCTTAATTGAGTGTGTGCGTTCTGTGTATGTCTTAGTGTGTGGTAGGGATGTTTTAATTTTCATATGTGCTATATTTTATTTATTAAGCATTATATTTATTTATTTTCGTCTACCGTCCTGAATATTCGAGAAATCTTAGAGAAAAATATGCGCTCCCTGGCAGGATTCTAATAAGCGTTCCCCTAGCGAAAATCGTTATTAGATCTGACGTGCTTTGACCTCTCGGCTACAGAGTACGTCGATGACCAAGCAATGTTGAATGGTGGCTTTAAACACAGATTTACTTGAAGTAGATCTAATGTCCGTAATGTAGCCACGAGGTCCAAAGTACTTCAGATCTAATGAAGAGAGAGATGGATGTTCGTATGAGTTTTGATGTTCATCGCCATGAGGATGTTCAGACAGATTTTGAACAGATGTGTATTGAATATGGTGGTGTCGCTATAAGTAAAACAGTCCGTTAGTCTGATCAAGAGAGAAAAGAATATCAATAAGTAGAAAATGCATTCAAAGTGCGTTAATCTTAAAATTCTCTGCAATAAACCTATGACCAGGACCATACATAATGTCACTAATCATTGCAAAAGTAATAATACCACAATGTGGCATACAAACTAATAGAGAACAAAAAAACAGAGATCTACTCAGAGTGGGCCTATTTAAAAATATATATATATATATATATATATATATATATATATATATATATATATAGAGAGAGAGAGAGAGAGAGACAGACAGACAGACAGACAGACAGATAAAGGAAGTCAACATGCAAGCAGACAAACCAAAGACTTTCTCATCATTGGTTGTTGAATCTGATATGTTAATTTAATTTATTGCCCCTCTTATCCTCAAAAATCGCAACGCATTTTACATACATATAGTTTTACATAGGTCGTTCATGAGCATTTCCATTTTGTCTCATAGATAGAAAGATAATATATATATATATATGTGTGTGTGTGTGTGTGTGTGTATTTATTAAGTTAAAATTAGATATGCTCTATTGAGTTTTAAATACATTTATTCTTTACCATTCCTCTTCTGTAAGATCGTTATATATATCAGCATTACCATAAAGAATCTAGGCGTCAAAAGCGAACACAACAACTTATCTTGTCTATGTCAAAGATTTACATCCAATTCTTCGCCCTATCTTAAAGGCTAGACAAGGCAAAACACAGAACTTGCACTGGGAATAAGTCTTCATTGGCAGATTCCTATCAAGTTAAATTGTTGGCAGTGATCTAAATATCTTGTCCGCTAAAGTTTCTTTTTTTTTAACCGGTTTTTTTCTGGCGTTATTAATTCCTAACAGAATATCACCTCCTAGTGTGTTCGCCACTGTTGAACACTTTCAGGTCCTTTCTCTCTCTGTCCCTCCTCACCCTGGCTCTGAACTGTTTTTTTTCCCGTCCCAGAAGTGGCCTCCGAAAATATCACTTGATTAAGTTTCCACCTGAGTGTTTTATCATTTGAATCCATCAAGGTTGAATTTACATAACGATTCTTCAAGAATGACACGACATTCCCTGACAAGTGAAATAGACAATTCTCTTATATTCCCTTTTTCTCTCAATAAATAAAACTGTAATCTCCCTGCTGGCATTTGAAGAGAGTGGTACACAATAAATTAAACACGAGCATATACGCTCCCCCCCACTTCCTTGAGAAGCGCATAGCAACATCTTTATATTTGTTCTGGAGGAGAGGAAGCCGAACGCACCAATCTATGAGGGTGAAGATTCGGATGAGAAAATGCACAGCAGATTTCTAATTATAAAAGGAATTATGACTTGGATAATTATTCCCGTAAGATTTCGTTGAAAATCATAACAAGATTTATCGTTATTACTAACTATTCCGGGTGTACATTTTCAGCTTTGTTGATTTCAGCAGAACTTTTCGAATTTCAGTTGCAAGTATGGCTGATGCTAACCTCCAGAAGAGCAACGTCGCGCTTTCTTGATTTCAAGTTTTCCCCTGACATGAATTGGAATGATTATATTAAACCAATTGCTAGATCTGCTGATAGGGAAATTTGGTTCACTGTGACGTGTCAGAATCCATATTGAATACTTACAAATTTACCATTCGTCCGTGCATTGAATTTTACTGCCATATCTGGTCTGGTGCTCCTGATATATATTTCGTGAATCTCAAAAAAATCCAAAGCGTCTGTAATGGCATGTTAATGTCATGACCTGGCATCTCGACTTTAGGTACTTTCCCACTGCCGTGATGTGATTTCCCTCCTTGCTTAGCAACTAGGTCTCATTGTTTCACTATTGAAGTTGCTCTATGTAACCGTAAGTTCTATTCTAATAGTTTCTTTTCTCGCACTTCTCGCTTGTGGAACTCTTTTCCGGTCCCATGCTTTCAATGCTCTGTGGGAAATTCTTTCGGTTTCTTGCATACCACCTACGATCTTCAAAACTTTAAATGCAACGTCAGTCGCCATCTTCTGTCTACCTGTATCCGATTCTTTTATTGTCCTTTCTCTTCTCTAAAGTCTTACCATCTTTTTTCGCGCCCAATAACCATTTGAGTCCTAGTGGCATTATTATCAATTCCTGCCGCTTCGAGTTGATTAAGACGTTGATTATTTTCGATGTTAGCTTGATTCGATCTCTAGAGTCATGAGTTCAGTCTTCATTCCTGGCATTGGAAGCGATAACACGTTAACAAGTTATCTCTTAAAGAGATCACTAGTTTCCATACCATCCAGATTGTTTTCATGCCTTCCGTTTGGAAAAGTATTTAAGTAACAACACTAATCATTTTTTTTTCAGAAATTGGTTCTTTTACACAAAATGGGCGTCATTTTAATGACAAGAAGTAAAGAGAAATTCATTCCAGCCTCACAGCCCTTATCACCCCTTAATGAGTTTTAGATTGGTCTCATTTAAAACAACCTCCGAAATTACCAAGATATATATTTATAATTTTACTTTATTTATTTTACTAATATTTTAATTTTGATTTAATATACATACTAATAAAAAATAATGAGCATTTAAGATAAGTGTTTATTTGAATTACTCTGGTAAATCAAAATTGGACTTTCGCATCGTTTCATCGTCACGATACCTCCCTGTGGTTCAAACCCATTTTCGGCGAACTACGATTGTTGCTTTGCAGTGGGTCGCATCAGTTGTCTTCAAGTCAATATCCCAGAGTCGTATTAACTCAGTTTCTCACTGAAAATCAAGTCATCTTTTCATCAGTCGAAAGGTTTCTTGTAATAATAAATAGCACAACGCTATGGACTCTGTATCGGGCAATTTTATTGTCTCCAAGAAGGAAATGTTGACGACTACTTCTCAGTGACGGGGAGGGTACAATGATCAGTAGAAATTCCTTTACCCCCATCTGCTCGCTACCAAGCCAAAACATCACTGACAAATCTTGAATGGGGGAATTCCTTCTTTTTTTTTTTTTTTTTTTTTACTAGCCCATCTCACCTTCTCGCTAGTTGCTGATTGAAAATCCTGCCTCTGTTTTCTTTTTTCTTGCTGGACATGTGACTGTTAACTGACCCTATCAAATGTATTGTATTTCAGAAATACGATATATTTCCAACAACTCTTATTTGAAGATTACTTTGCTTCTTAATCCTTAACCTAACTTATTCCCGTTAATTCTACACTCTCAATGTTACACATTAGCGGCAAAGTATGCTGGTGCTACAAAAGTATTTTGTGTCTCTCGCTAAAATAACACACTTGGCCTCAGGTCCAGTGTCAAAATCCAAGTTCAAAAATGTTCGATTTCATATGGAAATATTCAGCATTCATTAACCTAGCAGCCAGTACTCTTTTCGGTTGAAATTTATAAAATCTTTCTCTTAAAACACATTTTTTTAAGTAAACGGTTTTCTCAAATCCAGTAGCTGTTATTGCCCTTTCCAGTAGCTGGGGTTTCCTTCTGAACTTTCTATTTGAAGTGATGTTAACATTTTGATTATAGCATTATTTTCTCTTCGATTTACACGTGCTATCGATTTTAGTTGTGCAGCTGTTGGTAACCCTCAAGTGATGTGGTTTCTGTCATTTGGTACAGTGATTCTGCAGCGCCAGTCTATAATATTCAAAGAAGGATGATCCCTGCCAAGACACTCAGGCTTTACTTGATCAAAGCCTTTTCTCACCATTGATGTTAGGAAGTGGTTTAAATATTTCTGAACGGATTTGGCACCATGCATGACATCCATATGAAAGTCTCGATCTGACGAAGTTATTTGAGAACATGATTCGAGTTTTCAGGCTTATGTTTTGGAAGAGTGCTGTAGAGCAACCTAGTGGGTTGTTGGCTCATTTTCCAGAAAAGACGCGGGTAGGTAAGAAATAAGACATAAAAAGAATAAAACCGATAATTTTTAGGAAACCAAGTTTGTTCTTGCTATTTTTCTTTGTTTTGTTTTACACACACACACACACACACACACACACACATATATATATATATATATATATATATATATTGATTAAATGTATGGGTAAAAAGAATAGAGAACAGACTACAAAAATCATTATTACATGCCACGACCAAAGGATAGATGAGGTCATTAACGTTCGATGGATTTGAAATTTAGCCTAGTTTTGAAAATCTATTCAGTATAAAGCACTGACGAAGGCTGCAAATACAATCGAAACTTTTGTGATTTTGCTCCCACATGCTGACTCAGTAAAAAACATTAAAAAATATACCAAGAACATTTTTCCTCTCTTCATATATATATATATATGTGTGTGTGTGTGTGTGTCTATGTGTGTGTGTCTATGTGTGTGTGTCTATGTGTGTCTGTGTGAACGTATGTATATATGTATATGAGCGTGTATGTAGGTATATATGGATGTATATATGGATGTACGTATATATGCATATGCGTATATGTATATATGTCTATATATATCTATAAGCGTGTGTATGCATTGTATGTGTATGTGTTTGTGTGCGCGCACAAAGTATTTTTTTAATGCAGAATAAACTTCCAGGTCCCTAACACTTCTATCAAAATTAATGGCAGTGCAAAAGTTCATCCAGAATACCCTTTAAATGATAATTAGAAACATGAAAACTTAATAAAACCTTTCGACAATATTTATACTCTTTTCCCTTGGTTAATTCGCAACTTCCAAAACGATACGATCTTCCTTCATTCCCGACCTTTTTTTTCTTTCGCTCTTTGTGAACACAAGTTATCACTGCTACTTATATCTTATATAAAAAATGGTCCTCTAACTCTGCATATTGACTGAACAAGAGAAAAATCATGATTAATTCTCATAGTCTCTAGTGTGTTTTGATAAAGAACAGTTAAATGGTTTTATTGTAACTTACTGATAGTTTACTTTGCTTATTATAGTCGTTATAAGATTTGTGATTTTTTTCAAAGAATGAGATGACAGGTGGAGCCTGAAAATCCAAGTTATCCTACACTCTCGTTCTCATTTGGCGGTTCACAACACTTTCATTTATAATTTTACCAATTCTTTATATGATTATTTTTTTCTTTCGTGAATGCATTCATTTCTTCAGTCAAGCATTTATTTTAAACGCGAAAAAAGATCATACGAAAAATCAGAGTCGGTTTAAGCTAGTGTGGGGCCTCTAGCATAGGAGCCTTAAATTTTTAAAAATGCACGAATCTTAAATCAAATTATTTACTAGCATAGTCTTAGGGATTATAAAATAGGTAAATATTTTACTTCTATCGACATAATAACCAAACCCAGAAAAAATATGAGGGAAATGGTTCTAACGAGATATTTGAGATTTAACAGCCTCGATGTAAAATGTTACCTGAACTTATGGATGATTCGAAATGCGGCTCCATCGACATGTAAACATTATCATTGCCAAATTGTAAGATGTCTATTTTACCAGGCTGTTTGAAAGTATTTTAATACGTATGGCCCTCAAAAATACAGCGTCCATAGAACTGGCTTTTTTTTTAACTACTAGGTTGATTCGGTACTGCCACGTGTAATGGTTTAAATAAACGGAGAAAAGCAAAATTATTTTTAAGAAAAAGATTCGCTAATAATGCAATACTCTTCAAGCTTATCAACGTCTCTTTGTCTCTTTTTTGTTGTTGGCATTTTTACGAGGTCAATTTGACCTTATTAAAAGTTAACTATCAATTAAAGTTACCATCTGTTGCAAATAAATCAGCGAACTTTTCTTTCTGCATGGTTTAGTCCAATTCATGTAACTTTCTGTATTGGCTTTTATTCCAACTAATTTGTTTATATTATTAATTTATATTTTCATCTTATTCAGTGAATAAAATTATCGGAATAAACTAATTAAAACAAATGCAGATCCGTAAACTTACAAAGAAAATGGGCGTAGAATGTACTATATTGCCAAAATCAAAAGTTTTGTTCTTTAGGTAATGATCGAAATATTTGTATATCTTTGCCTGTGAGTGCAATAACAATGTTTTGCTATCTTAGTAAACGCTAAATAGGTCATGTTGAATGTTCATTTTGTTTTGTTAGAGCTTATTATAATGACGCCAAAAGCGCTCTAGAAAATAGTTCTCTTTTTATACCTTCTTAAAAAAAAGACACTCCTACCACATTAATGTAGGTGAAAGGTAATAACGACACAGGTAATAATGGCACCGATAAAAATGGCACAAATGAAAAACTAGGAAAAAAGTGAAAAACAGACATTTAAAAAAATTTAAACCTATAAATTTATATTAACAAATGGAGGTAAAACAGTTCAACTTTTTTTCTAATATTAAAAAAATAAATAAATAAAAGGTTATACATAATATATACATTTTTAAAAACTAGATATCATTCAAAACGAACATTTTTGCTAGTATATCAATAAACTTATTTTTTTCCTGTCTTTCCACTTGTGGCATTTTTATCGGCATAATGTCACAGGCAAAAAATTACCGTGCCATTATTACATAAATTCATTAATGTGAGAAGAGCAGGATGTCTCATTTTTGGTTATTTGATAACCTCGGCCACGAACTGTTGACCTCGCTGTCAAACAATGCCCCAATGTGGCAAAATAGTCTTTAGAACATAAACATGCAAATGTAAGTGCTTTTGGGGTCACTGGCAAGGGAAAAATATCACAAAATCTTTATGAAAACGTTCGTAATGAAATTTCTAACCATTCAAATAATTATTACATTATTTCTTCGACTGATTAGGGGTTCAATTCGAAGTGAATGCTTAACTAAAGCTTTTATCACACATTCTTTAAAGAAAGAAAATTGTATTATAAAAAAGATATGATTCTTTTTTATTTACTTTTTAATCACATTACAGTCGGAAGTTGACCAATTTAGTGGTTCAAATACCAACCTTGTGCCAGACTAAGTTAACCCTAACACTCTGAAGTCATTTAAAACAATCTCGTTAGGTTAAGTGAACACTTCGAATTTAAAAGCGACGTCGGAAGTCGGCGTTCGAATTAAAGTAAAAAACCTTCTATTTGACCGGACTAAGGTAAATTTAGTATACAGACATATTATCCTAAAGAATAAAAAAGTCTATACTTAGTTGCAATTTTCATTCTTGAAATATTTCCATACTAAATTTCACCCAATAAAAATTTCAAGAGCCACTCAATGTAGAGGGTTGCAGTTAACAAAATGGTAATACTGTATGAAGTGTGTGATATGAATAAAAGAGGAGGTGATAGAAAGTAAAAATTATGAAGTTAAGGAGGAGAGACAACAATTGACCCTTGACACGAAGAAATCAAGAGTGCTCAAAGGAAGCAGCCACACGGAAGTCTGTTTAAAATATATTAGTTCTTCGGCAGAGCTGTTTGAGCATAACTTTCCTCTTATATTTAAAACACGGAGGGAATAGGGGGTATTGGACTGAACTGTAGGGAATGCTTTACAAGCCATGCGAGGGAGGACCCCCAAATCCTGAATTCGAATGTGGGACAAGTTAGAGAGTTGTCTCTTGAATCTCCAGACCATTTGTACATGTGTCTCCAGCTATCTCTTCTCAATACTGTAAGCTACCTCTTCTTCCTTTGTCGCTCACCATCCTCCCAAGACTGTGGTATAATTGAATGTATTTCTGACAGCATTGACAAGGCGCTCTCTCTCTCTCTCTCTCTCTCTCACACACACACACACACACACACACATATTTTAACGCCCATCATACCAAGTGACTCAAAAACGCTACTACTGACCCTGAGGCTTCAAACCCTTAATTTTTCCTTTTTTTCAATCCCTCACGCAGATAGTCGACTTCCCCACACGTTTCTCCTACAACCGGGACGGTAAGGCTTCTCTTCTCGATCTATGTTTTACCTCCATCCCCGAGTCCTGTAGCGCCACGTAGCTTTGCCCTCTTGACAATTCTGATCATGCTGTAGTATCTATCAACATCTCCTTCAACTCCACCCCCTGCAAAGAACCTCCTACCACTAGAACCAACGAGCAGACTGGGACTCGTTCCGGGATTTCCCTCGCGATGTCCTTTAGGATGTTGTCTTTACGCTCCCCGTTCAAGAATGTGCTTCCGAGGTCTCCTCCTGGGTTAAAGCTGGAATCGAGGCTTTCATTTCCTCAAGAAAATATAAGGTCAAATCGCGTTCCTCCCCTTGGTCCTCCGCTGCTTGCTTGGCTGCCATTGCTCATAGGAACCACTTCTTTCACCTATATCGAAGTGACATGTCTGACTGCAATAAACGTCTCTTTGTCTCTGCCCGTAACGAGTGTAAGCGTGTCCTCAACGATGCTAAGTCACTATTTGCTGCTCGAATGAAAGAACGCATTGCATCTCGCAAATTCAGCTCCAAGGATTATTGGCGTCTCTGCAAGAGCGTACTTAACAATAGCAAACCCTCTATACCTCCTTTGTTCAACCAGTTCGAGGTTCTAACCTCTTCTGTCGACAAGACTGAATGCTTTGCTCGGAAATTCAACGCTCGACTCTTCCGGGGTATCCACACCCGGTTTCCTCCTTAGAACTATTGAGCGAGCTGCAGATTACCCTGTCATCGGTATTGGGCATTATCTCTAATTTAGACCCCCACAAGGCTAGTGGTGAAGATGGAATACCAGCCATTGTCCTGAAGAAATGTGCGCCTGAACTGGCCCCTGCCCTCTCCAAATTATATAACTACTGACTCAATGAATCTTGTTTTCCTGACTGTTGGAAGTCCTCATCCATTGTTCCTGTCTTTAAGAACACTGGAGACACTTCTGACCCTTCTAATTACCGTTCTATCAGTCTCCTACTCCTCTTCAGCAAAGTCTTCGAAGCTTTAATCAACGCCGAAGTGGTTAAACACCTTACATCCCATGATCTGCTCTCCGACAGGCAATATGGTTTCCGCTTTGCCCGTTCTACAGCTGATGTGCTTACGGCCATCACTGAAATTATTTACCAAGCCCTTGATAATAACGCAGAAGCTCTTGCCGTGGCACTATATATCCCCAAAGCGTTTGAAAGGGTTTGGCATGCCGGCCTGACGATTGCACCTAGCATGAAACAGACTGTCGCCTCTAAGTGTTGACTTCTATGTTCACTTTTATATTTACACACGCTCTATCTCTGATATTGAGCACTTTATCCCATAAATATAGCACATCTTAAGACTATATTTCTTATATATATATATATATATATATATATATATATATATATATATATAAATAGGTAAAAAAATAGCAGGACAGACTGGGTTCTATAGCCTTGGATGGCAACTGGTCTAGGAGAAGGACAACTCTGAATTCAAAACCTGCGGAGGTCGTTTGGGAACCTTGTGGCATGCATTTGGTGCACCAGGTTTCTGTATTCGTCCCTCCAAAAGTGTGGCTGGTCCTGCACGAGGCCTTCACCACTATAATCAAATCTCATGTGCCGGTGTCGGGATGTCGGTTTCCTGGGGACTTATCGGCCTGACCCTCATACGTCGAACGCGACGGGAGAGTCGATTATATATATATATATATAATCTATTTATAATAATTTTATCATATAGACAAAACCATTTTACTCACTACAAAGATGCAACTTGGTTTCAGTGCATTTCAACTGCACTTCGACGGGTGAGAATCGAAAATGGTTATATAATAAATAAATAATTATCGTTATATTATATATAATAACTAAATAATTATCGCTCTTTTAGATTAATGCTGTGAACGTTGGAATTTATATATTACTTTCGTTCTCATCGCATCGGATATATATATATATATATAATGATAAAGATATCATATATATATATATATATATATATATATATGTGTGTGTGTGTGTGTGTGTGTGTGTGTGTGTGTGTGTGTGTGTGTGTGTGTGTGTGTATAAGTATGTATGTATGTAATAAAATATCCTCAGTATCAAAGATAAAGGGGTGTAAATATAAAAGTGGACACTGAGGTCAACACCGAGAGACAACAATCTGTTTCAGTCGTGATATATATATATATATATATATATATATATATATATATATATATATATATATATATATATAAAGTGGACACTGTGCTCAACACCCAGAGGCGTCTCTTGAACTCCAGCAAGAGTTAAGATTTATTATTGAAGTGAAAACACAAATGAATAAATAATAATAATAATAATAATATTAATGGGCCAATA
The DNA here is from genome assembly GCA_903632075.3 of Acanthosepion pharaonis. Classification (NCBI taxonomy): domain Eukaryota; kingdom Metazoa; phylum Mollusca; class Cephalopoda; order Sepiida; family Sepiidae; genus Acanthosepion; species Acanthosepion pharaonis. The sequence goes on from CAHIKZ030000019.1 coordinate 1,017,938, forward strand.
TCTGCACTGGAAAATCTGTAACTTCTACGGGAAGGAAACTGAAAGAAAATGGTATGAACACCACCCAGACCCGGTTACAGAGATAGAACCTGTTACAATTCTATAGGACTACACAACACACACTGATAGAACTATCAAAGCCAACCGCCCAGATATTGTCATTAAAGACCACAAACAAAAAAAGTGCCTCCTTATTGATATGCCAGTCCCTACTGACTGCAATGTATCTTTGAAGATATTCAAAAAGCTGTCAAAATACAAGGACCTTGAAATAGAAATCTCGAAAATGTGGCATATAGGAACATCAACAATCCCTGTTGTAGTTGGAGCCCTAGGACTGGTTGGAAAAGATTGCAGTAGACTAATTGAAGGGATTCCTGGAAGTACATGCCCCAAGAAGATACAAAAAATTGTTCTGACAAGTACAGCCCACACTTTACGAAGGGCTTTATCTATGTAATTTTTTTTTTTTGTCAGTGGAAAGTGTCATGATGCCATTTCTAACCTTAGGTCCCTGGGCGGGACCCGGAAAGAAATGTGTAAACGCCAGAAATCAAAGAAAATAAAAATAATGATAATAATAATCTTATTGTCACTTGATCTCCTGGGACAGACACCGAATATAACTGATGTGAAAACTCAGTGAGTACAACGTTCTTATTTTATGTGCACTTTAGAACTTTGGCGATCAATGTTAATGAATGATAAATGCGAACATTAAAGCTGTGTTTATTCAGTTGATCAAAAAGTTTGTTCCGTCCTTGTTGTTGGATAGCATAAAATGGCGTTTAGTTTTAACTGCACTAAAAAGATCACTTTTGAATGCGTTGTGACAGCTGTTATATCAGCACGTGTTTTTTTAACAAAATCTTTCAGAACTGGCCTATTTTATTGTTTATAACGATGGAAAGAAAATTTTTCAGCATGTTCAGTTTTTCAAAGAAAAGTCAGAATCGATCTAAATTTAAGAAATGATGTTTGTAGAAAATAATGTAAATGACCGAAAATGCCAAAAGCAATTTAGGAAGTTTTCTGTTTCTCCACGGTCGAGTAGACGAGTTGAACTTTCTTTATAACGATCAAATCAAGATATTTACTTGAGAATAGCCAATGTTAGAAGACACTAGAAATATCCAGTATACACAAAAGATTCAAGTCGATGACTGAAAGATATTTGAACCAGATTGGGTGTTAACCAATTTGAGTGACTTCAGCATAATAGCAATGGTAAGCATATAATTAACCTTTTCCTTATTAAGAAACGTTCGGTATTTATTGACCGAGCATCCAGTTTTCAATTTCCGGTTAAAATTCACAAAGACTTTCTCTTAAAATAATTTTCCAGGAAATTAGAACTCTCCAATCCAATAGTTGTTTTCAAGCTTTCTAGTATTGACGGGGGCTTACTTCCTAACGTTTTGTTTGAAATAGTGTGGAATGTCAACATCGTGATAACTCTTCGAGTTTCAAGTGCTATCTAATTTAGTTGTTGCTGCTGCTGAAAATCTTCAGTGATGTGGATTATTATTTGATACAGTGCTTTCCATGTGATTCTGTAACGCCAATACACGAGGTTCAAGGAAGTATGGTCATCGCTAAGACCTGCAACCCTAATTCGTACGAATTCACTTTAAACCATTAATCTGAGAAAGCGGTTGTATACAGTTCTAAATCCAACTAGTTTGGTGTCGTGACTTCTATATGAAAGTTTCGATCATGAGATTAGTTTTGATACTAGTTTTTAAGTTAATGTTTTAGTTTTGTAGCAATTTATGGTGTTGGGCGAAAGTACCCCTAGCACAGGCTATTCCATGTTCCAGTTTGCTGGCTAACACTAAAAAGTAAAAAAAGAAAATACGAGACCAGTATTATGTATGCTAATTAAGAAATAAACTTTGGTAACTGGTGAAAATTGATATCTTTCAATAACGTGGAACGCAAAAGATTGTTGGGCAAGTAAAACGAACGACCACGAAACGTACCAAACATCAGCCATCATACAAAGTGTAAGATTACTCTCTATCTGTACTTTCCCGAAAAACAAGCGATTGATTCGAATAAGTACTGCTTCCAAATTGATGGTAGCAAGTGTCCACCTGAAGTTAGCTAGGAGAAAGAGCTGAATATCCCATCATGATAATATCATATTTATAAACAAGCAAAAAATGTTGGAAATTGACTGGATATTTTTCAGTCATATTTAATAGATATTACACACTCGAATTACCATTTCTGGTTCCCACAGAACTTTTTTAAATCGATTTTACTCCAAGCAAGGTAGTAAAGCCACTAAGACACAAGGCTTTACTGGGTGTGGAAGAATTAGGAACAGAAACATTACTAATGAGCGGGAAGGGAAAAGAGTAATCAGGACAGTAGATAGTCATAGACATTGCTTTCAATTTTTTAGATTGAAGTTAGCTGGAAAGCATAAACTATCTCAATAAAAAAAATGAGTTCTTTATAAAAGTGCAATAAGAAACTTCCACAGATTTTATGCTGAGGAAGATTAAGATTTTTGGAAAACATGAAGTTGCTTGAAATATGACAGAGCATTGAGGAACAAAATTGTAAATATGTTGTTCAAGAAAGTAAATGTTGAAAATACAAAAATGCCTTTTATTCTTACTTCATAAATCGAAGAAAATATTTCGGTTACCGAATAAAAGGAAAAAGTAACTCCAGAAGATCAACAACAATCAACATTCCTTTCAATCTGTTTAGCAGTTTTTGCTTTTTTTCAGCAAAAGTTTTTAATGTATTAATGGCATTGCTTAGAGTTCGATTTCGGTTCTCTTATCGATTGGTCTCTTTCTTTCACCGTCCCCTTCTCTCTTTCTCTCCCTCTCCCCTCCCCCTCTCTCCCCTCTCCATCTCCCCTTCCCCCCTCTCACTCTTTATGCGTGTGTGCTTTCGCATTTGAATAGTAAAAAAAGCGCCGTTGAAAAACGGGGCAAATTAGATGTATTCTCCCGTTGAAATCCGGATCTCAATTGGGCGTCTGCAAATACCAAAACTTCTTTCCATGTTCGTAGCACTGCATATGAAGCTAGGCAACAATTCTGAAAAGATTTCGTCGTCGCATGAATATTTCTATATGGAAATTGTTAATCGATTGCTGGGCGAATCAATAACCTCGCGATTCTTGCGTTTCAGATTCTGATTCATTTCATTACTCCAGGGGAACGATAGCGTCTATGAAAGAATAAACATGGCCGCTGTCGTAAAAGCGTCATTCGCAAACCAGTCTCTCTGTGATATTTGTCAATTTCATTCTCACCATTGTTGTCACGTTTAAGACTAGTCAAGCTTGATTAATAACCTTAAGTTGTTGGCGCTGACTACGTGAATGAGTTGCTTGCATGTTTTCCAACGATGTCAGTGTTTAGTGTTCGAGCCAAATGTTATATTGTGCTGTTCCACATGTGATCCGTAGTCAACTACTTTTTATAATTTCTGAAATTTCGACAGAAATTTTCATTATAGCTTCACAACCCGTTAAAGCTTGAAAAAGTCAGTTATTTCATTTTCTCTTTCCTGGTTGTCTTTCAGGGTTTTTTTTAGCCATAGCCTGAGCTTCAAAACACCGGATCCAAGTCTCGACAAAATCTGGTTCATTCAAGCGACTTAAACATCCTATCAGCGATGACATACCTAGATTAAAGTAAAGATTTCGAATGCAGAGTTCCCAGTCTCCACTGAAGATGGATTCGTACTGTACAAAAGGAAACTTGGTAAATATCTATAAGCGGGTATCCTTCTGTCATGTAAATAGCAAGACAGATTAATGTTTTCCGAATAGCGTACTCTGCTTTTTATCTTTCAAACCTTAAATGATATACTTAGAGCGCCTGTCGTAGAGCAATAGTTAGTAAATTAACGTTACAGAATATTCGCTTTCGCAATGAGTTTGTGCTACAGTCATAACATTTTCATGTCTGGTGTCAACCGTTCTTCTTTATGTGACGTATACCCGCAGGAGTTAGGCGATCATGGCTCTCCACAAATTCCTGTCCTTTGTAGCTCTTAATAAATTTTGTCTTTTTGTTATTTCTCCCAAACGCTGTTCCGCCATTCATTTACTCAAGCTCACTATGTTATACGTTATTTTCGGTCTTACCTTCAATCTGTCCCGTGAGTATCAAATTTTCCAAGCCGTCTTTCCTCATTATGTGCCCTAGAAATTTCAACTGTCCATTCCTAATGTTAAGTATAAGTTTCGTTTTTTTTTCTATGTTCTTATTTGTCCTTGCTCGCATAATCGGTGCATAGTATTCTCAGCAACCTTCTGTATTGATTTTCTAAGCGAGGCTTAGATGTGGCACATGGCCGAACGTATGGGGCACCCAGTGAGGATCGAACTCACTATTCAGTTGAAACAAGACCCGCTTGCTAATTCTGTTTTCTAATTCTTCACACCCGGAATGGAATGGATATAATATATATATATATATATATATATATATATATATATATATATATATATATATATATATATATATATATATATAAGTGCGTAGGCATGCAGAAAATAAAAAAGAACACGTTGGGTGCATAATCCGGGGTTCCTTAGTATTTTTGTCTTTATTTTTAAGAAGACAGTGCTCCATACATAAGTAGAGCTTATATTATAATAATATTTTTTGTTTAAAAATATGATTTAAAAAATATGGTTTGGAATCATATTTTTAAACAGAAAATATTATTATAATATATATATATATATATATATATATATATATATATATATATATATATTAGTCTTTATTGCTTCTCTCCTTCATTTTCTTCGACTTTTCTTCATCTCTTTCCATGCGTTTTCTTTCTTTCTTTCTTTCTTTCTTCTAGTTTGATTTTTTTTTTTCTTTTCGTACTTATTTCTAGTCAAGTGTGGGTTCGTGGCCGAGTTGTGGGCTCGTGGTTGGATCGTTAGCATTCTAATCATAAGATCCGGGTTCTAATCTTACCATTATTGTCGATTTGTCAATTAATAATAATAGCCTGTGAAGACGATCTAAGCGTCAAGCACCGCTGGGAAGTGCCATAAAACATTGGTTGACCCTTTCTGACTATCTAATTTCACACACAAGCCTTGTGTGTGAAATTAGATAGTCAGAACTGTTTGGAAGCTGTCGATTGTGCAAATTATTGTGATTGAGGGTTTGAGGATATTGGGCTTCTTCAGACTGTTGATTCCACCAGATTATACACTCTGTAAATGTTTTGACTCGGTGGATGTTGAACAAACATAATTGTGCCTGAGCAAGCATCTGCAACTGGGATTCGCTATTCATCTCAGCAGACAGTTATACGAGAAGCTATTTATACTTATTTCTGATGTTTTTTATTCTTCTTTTCTAACTCCTTCGGCATTTTTCTTTTTTCCACCTATTTTTTTAATTTTTCTTCTTCCTTTCCGATCGTACTTTTTATTTCTTAAATCTAATGACATATACTCTTAATAAGTAAATATTTTTATCGAAACATAATTGTAATTTATAATTGAAATGGAAAGATTATATTGAATCAATTGCTAAGTCTACTGCTAGGAAAGTTGAATCATTGTGTCATACAAGACAATTTTTCTCAACAGAATCTATCTTATGCATTTATAAGACTAGCATTCATCCATGAATTCAATATTGCTGTTACATCTGGGCTGGTGCTTTTGCCACGTATTTAGAATCTTGATAAAATACAAAGAATAATCTGCAATGTTATTGGTCCTGACTTGGCATCACGGCTTCAGTCACTTTCTCACTGCTGTAACGTAGCTAGACTGTGCTTTTTCTATAAATATTTTCATGGTAATTTTTCTGATGAGATTTTCTCTTTGGTACCTAGTCTTTACGAATTTAAGCGTAGTACTGGATTGACAGCTGGTTCTCGTCATTTTACAATTGAAAAAGCTCGATGTAATGTTCTTCTCTTGCACTTCTTGCTTGTGAAACTCTCTTCCGGCATTTTCTTTTTCCAGTCAACTTTGATCTTCAAAAATGCAAAGTCATTTGTTTTCTTCTGTCTTCTTAATGCCTGTTCTTTTATTGTTCCTTCTCTTTAATAATGTTTTTCTTTTTCTCGTTTTTTTTTTCACACTCAGCAACCCGTGCGTCTCAGTGGCTTTATTGCCTTGCTTAGGGTAAAATGATAAAAAAAATGTTTTTAATCATTTTGCACTTTCTTTTAGTACAAAGTTCTTTTCCTATTCTTTCTTTTCTTTCTTTCTTTCTTTCTCAATGTGATTCTTGTAAAATAGAGAATTTCAGAAGAGATTAAGCCTGAGATGATAAGCACGAACTAACAGCTAATAACCAAGGACTTGCCAAACTAATTTACCTGACAGACACTTACCGAAAATTCGAGAGTAGTTTCATCTGTTGGTGTAATTAAAAAAAATATTGGATTATTTTGCCGCCAAATTGAAGATCTTACTTGAAATCTAGGAAGACAACAGAAATAGATATGCGCACAAAGTTATCCATGTAAGTACAAAAATGCGCATATGTATAAGAAAATAAGTATCCACATCTGGACGAAAAGTGAAGTGGGTGGCCCTCCCTTTTCTTAAGCAACACTCAGTCGAACGTGACGAAGATGAGATATTCCCCTCTCGATTATTGGCAAATTATAACAATTTCTAGAAACAATCACATATGAACTAATAGTAATGATGGTGGCAATTATTATCCGTACAAATACACAAAAAAAAGACAAGCGATAATTTCCACTGCCTCTTTAATATCTCTACAAACTTTATTGACAAAAACTGTACATTTTCTTAAATTTAGTATTATAGTTTAAATTAAATTGAATTGCGATAAACACGTGTAAAAAATCTCTTGTATTACTCTTAAATATGTTTAAAAAAATCACTAACCTTTTTTTGATTTCTGTGGGAAATATGTATCTCCACAACCTCTTGCAGGAGAGTTGAGTAAGTTGTATAATATGGAAATGACAGTCGTGTCAGTCTTTATCGGAGCACAGGTACTAATCTCGAACAAAGAGTAAAAGAACTGGAAATTAGAGTAAGAGTAGGAATCATCTACTGGCATTAGTACTT